>CM022303.1:602851065-602917339 GCA_011799875.1 Thinopyrum elongatum | reverse complement strand
GGCACCAAGCGGCAGGGCGTTTAATGCCGGCTGGCAGGCGGAGGACATGCGGGGCTCCCATGCAGGAAGCGGAGTAGGTTTCCTCGGCAGACCCGCTGGTTTAATGAAGGAAGTCGGATGGACGGATGTTGTTTCAATGCGGAGAGAAGGCGCGTGGAGTGGGCGGCGCTCTTGACCGGGCGCCGCTTCAATCTGAGCTCTAGTGAGAGGTTGTGTCCGCTGGGCCGGCATGAATGCAGCGCTGACGCTCTGAAGCGGTGCTGACCACTTGGCGCGGGTAGGCACGGGCGAGGGAGCAGGTTTGGGGTGGTCTGAAGTGTCAGAAGTGGGGTGTGGCAACGGTCCGAACACCTGCAAAGCTTCCCTCCCCTAGTTTGTGGTTTGTGAGATAAAGGACGTCCGGACTAGTCGGCAGATGAATATGGGATTGCGTTGGAGGGAAAACACGTCAGGACTATGCAGTTTCAGACGGATGCGGGCGGTTTAAGGGACGGCATTAGAGATGCCTTTAGTCAGTGAAAATTTGTTGCAGCGGTACAACCTATGAGGAATTGGTACCGAGATGATTCTTGTGAAGTAAAATTTGGAGAAAGAAAGAAAATTTCTTGTGTGCTGCCTAACTGGTCATGGGGCTTGTGGCTCGTTGCCTAGGTCGCGTCACGGTCAAGGTGCCTGAGGGCATGGTCGCGCCATCAGCGCAGCTACTCGCGGCAGCTGGTTGGCAGGCTCCACCTCTTTCGCAATACTCTGTGCGGCTGTGCAATAGTTTGCTTCAACGCTGAACCCTGGATGGGCGAAGGAGAGGCATGGCACCATAACTTCTTGATCTATGTATCGCTTATAACGTGCGGTACCATATACTCCCTCTGTAAAGAAATATAAGAGCGTTTAGATCATTAAATTCACTTATTAGTGATCTAAACACTCCTATATTTCTTACGGAGGAAGTACTAGTTAAAACACATCTATCACCTAAGCGAGCCCAATAGCAAGGTAGCTGAAATACAGAGAAACGCTGCGTTGTGAAGATTGTAGAATTTTCAGTCCGTTTTTTCTTTTTGTCTGCCCACAGTTACCGGTTTTCTTTTGGTTTTTCATTAATATTTATTTCTTATTTCAAATTCGTTGACATTTTTCTCCAAATCAGGGCATTATTTTGAATTGAGAAACATTTTTTAAAATTGATTATTTTCTCAAATTCATGCATATTTTTAAAATTTCAAATCATTTTTTCAAATTCTTGAACATTTTTCCGAGTTCACAAATACTATTTGAATTCGTGATCCGTTTTTAAAATTAATGGGCATTTTTTCTACTTCATGAACATTTTTCATACTATGGTTAGTGGGGAAAAAACAAAAGGAAAAAACCCACAAATTGAGAGTTCTTATTGGATGCTTGTGTGCGTCAAATAGGGGAGGCTCCGCTTGAAGCCAGGAAAAACAGGATAGCCTGCTCTACCCGTGGGTGGCTTTTATTAATATTTTTCTTCAACTTTTGTTCGGGTTTTCACCAAAACACTTGTTGTTGGTTTTAGGAGACAGACATTAAAAACCTATTGAAAACAAAAATAAAATTCATTATGTGTTTACAAGAAGTAGAATGTATACTAAAAATGTTCAATGTGTGTTCCTATGGGTAGTGGGGGGTGGGAGAGAAAAAAACAATGTGAAATCACTAATTAAGGGGTACACTTAAAAAGGTCATTTCTACCTTTCAGGTTGCGTGCCTCTGTTAAACCGTGCATTCAAATCGTGAACGGTTTTCACCATTGGATTTCTCACATCGAGATCGTCGAAACTAGATCCCATATGAATAGGTTTCGTTTTTTTCCAAAAAAACCGAGCCGGAAGCATAGTTTTTTTCTCACGTTTTCTCTGTCTGAGAGGCACAACTGTGCCTCCCGCGTAAGCAAATCTGCGCCTTCACACGAAGCAAAATTTGTACCTCCCGCGGAAGGTGTGATGCGGTCCCACACGGCTGTGAAGCTAGGAAACATGGGGGTGTGGTGCACACAAGAAGAGAATACGAGTGAAGGTGTGATGCGGTTGATGTCGGGCGGCTGGCTACGATCAAATAGAGGGCGGATGCCAGGGCCAAGCGGGGGTGTTTAATGTGACTGGCATGCAGACGAAGGTGGACACTTGCATGCGGGCACCGGAGTAGGTTCTCGGTAGACCACACGGGTTTTAATGAAGGTAGGCGGACGGACGGATGCCGTTTCAATGCAGAGAGAAGGTGCGTGCAGTGGGCGGTGCTCTCGAACGGTGCATCGCTTTAATGCCAGCTCCAGTGAGAGGTCACATCTGCTCTTGGATGGCTTGAATGCGGCGCTGACCACTTGGGGTGGGAAATGGCATGGGAGAGGGTTTTGGGCGGGGTCAGGGGTGTCAAAAGCGGGCTTGTGCTCGTTGCCTGGGTCGCTTGTCACTGTCAAGGTGCCAGAGAGCATGGTTGCGCCGCCAAAGCAACTACCGCGACATGTGGTTGGCATGCTCCGCCTCTTCCGCACTGCTTTGTGACGCCACCAATTCAATCGTACACTAATCATACACGCAGATGTGAACGATCAAGATCAGAGACTCACGGGAAGATATCACAACACAACTTAGACACAAATTAAAATAATACAGGCTTCATATTACAAGCCAGGGGCCTCGAGGGCTCGAATACAAAAAGCTCGATACACAAGCGTCAGCGAAACAACAATATCTGAGTACAGACATAAGTTAAACAAGACTGCCTTAAGATGGCAAAACACCAAAGCAACAACGATCGAAGAGGCAAGGCCCCTGCTTGGGACCTCTAACTACTCCTGGTCGTCGGCGGCTCTCATGTAGTAGTAGTAGTGTCGACGGGGGGTGGCATCGGCTCCTGGGGCCCACCATCTGATCACAGCAACGAGTATAGGGGAAAAAGAGGTAGCCAAAGCAACCGGGTGAGTACTCATCCAAAGTACTCGCAATCATCAGATCTATACTAAGTATGCATTGGTATCAAAGGAAGGGTTGTATCTGTGGACTATACTGCAGAATGCTAGAATAGAGGGGAAGGGCTAGCCATCGAAGACTAGCATCTTCAAGCATCTTGCAGCATTCAGAAGATTACAGATAGCATATTAATTAACAAGCATGTTGTAGCATTAACGCCCAGAGATCCTTCCTCGACTCCCTGCGAGAAAGCAATCCCGGAGCCAACAATCCATCACATATCTCAAGTATCCATTTCTAGTTGTAATAGATCAGGATACCACTCTGAGCGTCCATTACCGTGGACACGACTATTCGAATAGATAAACTTCCCTGCAGGGGTGCACCACATTTCCCAACACGCTTGATTACTCTGGCGGACACACTTTTCTGGGTCCATGCCCGGCCTCGGAAGATCAACACGTCGTAGTCACCTAGGCTCAGCAGCAGAGAGGTCCCCACTGGTCTACATCTAAGCACTCCGGGGTCTTGGGCCCATCGCCCTTTGCAGTCTGGGTTGTTGCATGCAGGGAAGATCCAGGCACCACCTCGTCATGGATGGCGCCGGCCCAGCCGTGCCGCAATGCTGCTGAATGGACGATTGACAGAGCTTTCGACTGATACTACGATGCCGAGTGCCCATATTGTTCCCGTGTGGTGGTTAGTGCGTAAAGGCTAGTGGCCAACTCAGATCAAATACCCAAATCCTTAGTGTATTGGGAGCTCGCGGAGACGAGCAGAGACTCAGGATCATGTGACCCCGTCGCCCCGTCTCGAGGAAATTCGGCAAGGGCCAGGCCCAACCCTTCTCTCTAGGGTGGTCTACTGCCCGGCCGTGCCTCGTAATTATTTGGGGTGCTCTCCGGGCCTGCCCGACTTTCACAATCCATCGCGGGTACCCATCATGGCCGACCGACTAACCAGAGACTGTCGGGAACTCAGGTCCACCTCTACCGGGATGGTACCGCATGTCCCTTTAGTCCATAGTAATAATACAGGGGCTGCAGGTAAAGGTAACTGCGTGTCCGTAACATCAAGGGGGAAAACCCGAGGAATCACCCTCGATGGAATCCACTCAATGTAACCATCAAGGTGAACATATGAGGAATCACCCTCGGGTTCACACTGGAAGTGTTGCACGATAGGTCATATCGGGAGTGGTGAAGGAGGAATCACCTCGGCATGATGTCTACTACGCAAACCTTCTTCTGTAGACTCGTGTTGGCCTCCAAGCGTAGAGTTTTGTGTAGGACAGTAGCAATTTTCCCTCAAGTGGATGACCTAAGGTTTATCAATCCATGGGAGGCGTAGGATAAAGATGGTCTCTCTCAGACAACCCTGCAAACCAAATAACAAAGATTCTATTGTGTCCCCAACACACCCAATACAATGGTAAATTGTATAGGTGCACTAGTTCGGCGAAGAGATGGTGATACAAGTGTAATATGGATAGTAGATGTAGGTTTTTGTAATCTGAAAATATAAAAACAGCAAGGTAGCAAGTAGTAAAAGTGAGCAAAGACGGTATTGCAATGCTTGAAAACAAGGCCTAGGGTTCATACTTTCACTAGTGCAAATTCTCTCATCAATGATAACATAATTGAATCATATAACAATCCCTCAACGTGCAACAAAGAATCACTCCAAAGTTTCTATCGAAGAATGTAGGACAAAAACATGCATCAACCCCTATGCATAGATTACTCCAATGTCACCTCGGGAATCCGCGAGTTGAGTGTCAAAACATACATCAAGTGAATCAATAGAACATCCCATTGTCACCACAGATATCCCATCGCAAGACATACATCAAGTGTTCTCAAATCCAATACTCAATCCAACATAATGAAACCTCATAGAGCAAGACTCAATTCATCACAAGAAGGTAAAGGGGGGAGGAACACCATATGATTCAAATATAGTAACAAAGCTCGCGATACATGAAGATCGTGCCAAATCAAGAACACGAGAGAGAGAGAGAGAGAGAGAGATCAAACACATAGCTACTAGTACATACCCTCAGCCCCGAGGGTGAACTACTCCCTCCTCGTCATGGAGACCGTCGGGAAGATGAAGATGGCCTTCGGTGATGATTTCTCCCTCTGGCAGGGTGCCGGAACGGGCTCCCGATTGGTTTTTTGTGGCTATAGAGGCTTACGCCGGCGGAACTCCCGATCTAGGGTTCTTTTCGGAGGTTTCTATATTTATAAGAATTTTTGGCGTCGGAAACAAGTCAAGGAGGTGCCCGAGGGGCCCACAAGCCCTCAAGGCGCGCCCAAGGGGGGTAGGGTGCGCCCCCTGGCTTGTGGACTCCTCGGGACTCTTCTGGTCCAACTCCGGTGCTTTGGGGGTCTCTTTGGTCCATTAAAAAATCATCGTAAATTTCCAGCCCATTCCGAGAACTTTTATTTCTGCAACAAAAAAACGACACCACGGTAGTTCTGCTGAAAAACAGCGTCAGTCCGGGTTAGTTCTAATCAAATATACCAAAACCATATAAAATTGTTGTAAACATGGCATGAATACTTCATAAAATA
This sequence comes from Thinopyrum elongatum, assembly GCA_011799875.1. Lineage (NCBI taxonomy): Eukaryota > Viridiplantae > Streptophyta > Magnoliopsida > Poales > Poaceae > Thinopyrum > Thinopyrum elongatum. Next base: position 602,911,833 of record CM022303.1, on the reverse strand, counting down.
TAGATACATTGGAGACGTATCAGCATCCCCAAGCTTAATTCCTGTCGTCCTCGAGTAGGTAAATGATAAAAAAAGAATTTATGAAGTGTGAATGCTACCTAACATATGTATCAATGTACTTTCTTTATGTGGCATGAATGTTCAGATCCATAAGATTACAACAAAAGTTTAGTATTGACATAAAAACAATAATACTTCAAGCATACTAATAAAGCAATCATGTCTTCTCAAAATAACATGGCCAAAGAAAATTATCCCTACAAAATCATATAGTTGGCTATGCTCTATCTTCATCACACAAAATATTTCATTATGCACAACCCGATGACAATCCAAGCAATTGTTCATGTTTAACGTTCTCAAGCTTTTTCAACTTTCACGCAATACATGGAGTGTGAGCCAGGATATAGCACTATAAGTGGAATAGAGTATGGGTGGAGGTTGTGAGGAGAAGACAAAAAAAGGAGAAAGTCTCACATCAACATAGGCAAATTAATGGGCTATGGAGATGCCATCAATTGATATCGATGCAAGTGAGTAGGGATTGCCATGCAAACGGATGCACTAGGGCTATAAGTGTATGAAAGCTCAAAATGAAAAATAAGTGGGTGTGCATCCAACTTGTTTGCTCATGAAGACCTAGGGGGAATTTGAGGAAGCCCATCATTGGAATATACAAGCCAAGTTCTATAATGAAAAACTCCACTAGTATTGAATGACAAAATCAGGAGGCGGGCCTAGCATCCACCAGCTATTTAATCAGGCAGGCGCCCATACCAACTGCATCACACCTCCGCTCCATTCTCCACCTCTGTGCACCACACCCTTCATGTCCTCGAGCTCCAAATCCCTGTGGGCCAGCCTCTCAGCGAACAGAAGAAGGAGCTCTTCGGTAGTGCGGCCGGCTGGCAGACCCACCATCGGATATAGACTGGCTTGCCAGTGAGTCTTCGGAGGGCAGCGTGTGCGACGAGCCAATGGATGACAAGCCGCCGGCGGCAACACCCTCGCTGGCTGAGGCCAACATCACCATGGGTGAGGCGCGGGCGCACTTCACCGACAAAGGTGATGGAAAGGCAGGAGGTGGTATTCCCGCAGACGCATGCCGACGGAGGTATAACCTTCGGCTCCTCGACGAGAACCAGCTCGCGGAGGAGCAAATGGCCAGCACGGGCATCGTGGCAGACATCGATGAGCAGAAGGCGCCTCTCCTTCCTACCACACCGTACGTGACATCCCCCGTGAGCGATGGCGGCTTCGTGCCTGCGGGCGAGAAAGAACCATGTACATGGAGAACGACATGACAACGGCGAATTTGACGACAACACCGATAACGTAGCCAGTCAGCGTCGTCAGAGGTAGACTTGGTTAGAATAGGAATAGCCTAGTATGCTATATTTTAGTCAAGTTATACCGCAGCTTCCTGGAGGGGGTTAGTGCATATGGCAGAGCGAGATCTACTTGCGCTGCCTCCTCCTCGGCGGCGCGGCGTCCCGTCGGCGACCACATGGGAATGGTGGCCTCGGCAGAGATCTACGATGCAATGGCCCCGGAGCAGCGGATCTGGACACGGAGGTGGTGGTGTCCCCTCCATCGGGGATAGCGGGTCCAGGAGGTGGCTTCATGTGGCGATGCTGGGGTAGCGGATCAAGGGTATTGTTCCCAAGTTCGTCGCTAGAGGCACGTGGGGCAGAGCTTTCTCCAGCGTTGACGGTGCCTGATGTAGGAGATCCATAGCCCTCCGTGGTTTGTGGATCAAAAGCTGATGTGGGCTCGGGGATGTGCGGCCACTACTAGGGAAAAGCCTAGCAGTAGCGCGGGTTTTAGGCGTATTAGTAGCGCGGGGACCCGCGCTACTGATACAGCGCTACAGCTAACTTGTCGAGTAGCGTGTGTTGACCCGCGCTACTGCTATACATGGGTAGCAGTAGCGAGCTTTACAGGAAAGCGCTGTGCTAATAGCTGCATCGCTTTACAGTAAGCCGCGCTACTGTAAGTGCACGCTGCTCCTAACTTTTTTCCCCTGCTACTTGAGTTTTATTAGTTTCTGATTTTTTTTTCTGCATAGTTGTTTGTATTTGTACAGGCTTTATACAATAATCTCTAGCATATCATACACATACAAATGTAATCATAGCATACACTACAAATAGTCTCATCAAATCATGTCATCATCATATCATCATCTAACACAAAGTGGTCTCTCGTCATCATCTCGAAAATAGCGATACAAGTCTCGAATACTGCAACTACATCGTCATCCATCTAAACAATGATATACATGAGAATAGTTATCACTATGAGTGAGAGTGGAACTATGCAGTACATGAGGTGGCGGTTATGAGTCCTCTCTCGCGCTAGCGTGAACTCAAGTAACTAGCTGCTGCTTTTTGTCTGCTTTTGAAGCCTTTATGGCTGGCGCCCGAGACCCCCCCCCGCACTTGCGTCTGACACTCGGGCCACTTGTACACTCTTGGAACCTTCCCTTGTGACACGATATAGCACTGCTTCTTCCATCAAGAATCTAGGTACCTTTTAGAGATGCATTTCATCAAGAGAATGTACAATCATATGCAACAAAATATACTTGAGCAACACGAAAAAGAAAGTGTTGGCAACTAGATGCAACATATAGAAACATAAATAATCAACGCAGTTTCATCGTACGCAAACTAATTAACTAGAGGTACGCAGTCATCGTACCTGTCGTGGAATAGTCACGGCAGATGGCTAGTGTGAGGACTTAGTCGTGGAGCCATCGCAATGAGGTTAGTTTAAAGGGGTTAAAGGACAAAGGACACGAGGAGTTTATACTGGTTCGGCCCCTTGCGGTGAAGGTAAAGGCCTAATCCAGTTTGGGTGGTATTGCTAGGGTTTCGATGACTAGGGAGCGAATACGCTTAACTGGCTCTCGATCTGTTGTTTCTTGTCCCCAAAGCCGCCGGGTCGTCCCTTTATATACACAGGTTGACGCCCGGCGGTTCACAGAATCCCGGCGGCTCATTAACGTGTGGCTTGGTATCCACTTTTCCTATCTTACAATACAAGTCATAACTTATGGCGGTTTTTATCTATGGGCCTAACTCGCCTTGGGCTTTGGGCATTCTTATTAAGTCTCCTTCGTAAATCGCCATCTTCTATGTCTTCATGGGCTTCAATAGGTAAAGCAAGCATAACTGCCCTCCTGGGCGGTTATACTCAATAGTTAATCCCCAATATTAGGCCAGTGTGATTTGAACTTGTTCATGTCAATCTTCAACACTTAGGAAAATTCCTTCTTCATTACCTTCGCAAAAACTTGTAATCGCCGTGACATACTCTTCCGAGATACTGATAACCTGCCATGACATCACCTGTCATTAATTTTTAACATCTAGAAATCATATATGCCTCTTTAATGAACCTCCAAAACTCGAGGTGTCAGCCCTGTCACATATCCAATTTGGAGCTCCTCAATTCCGCGCCATGCCATTTATCACTTCACCTATACATAGGGCCAGGGGTCCTTTCACTTCCCCCTCGGCCTCTTCGTCTTCATCGCGACGCGCTGCTCTCAAGTCCAGCCGCCGCCATGACCCTCTCCTCTGCATCACCATTGGCCCCGCATCAACTGACTGATCCAGATTTTGTTCACGCTCCTCCGCCGTTCAACAGCCTTGGTAAGTTCTTCTTCCTTCCCCCTCTGTAGATCTCATTAGGGTCTGAACGAGTTCAGGAGGTTCGGCACGTTCTTCACCTGTTTCGCCTGCATAGCGAGGTTTGATTCAAGCTTGATATTTATCCTGTGCGGCAATAATCCTAGTCCCCTTTCTCATCAGAGCATCTCTTTTAGGTAGAAAAATCCGATCTGGACCTTCATAAACTGCTACAGTACCAGTATTTATGGTCTGAAATATTTTCATTTTCTGACACGCGGTAGATCCAAAATTGCAATACCAATCTGTGAAACCTGTTTTTCATCACTTAGCCATTTTCTAACTTCAGATCTATACTTCAATATTCGTTAGGCAGTTTAACTTCAGAAAATAATAACCTGCCAGGTACCATTAGTCCCCTCTTAAATCGCCAAGTGCTCGTCTTTGTAACTTGATAACATCACTGTCCGGTTAACATTTATGCAGCTTCAACACTTTCTGCCTCTTACATCCAACCCTTTCTGCCTGTTAACCATGAACCTTAAACCGGCACAAATCTTTTCAGGTTATCGTATAAATGGCCAAATCCTTTTATTCCTGTAACTGGGTTCAATCCCGGGTTACAGAAGAAGAACTGAAGGGTGTGTTGCAACCGGCGCTTTAGCGAAAAAGGAAGACATCCACTGGGAGAGCCCCCGGTCCAGAAAATCCTCCTGAGCCCAAGGATGGGGAAGTGATCATTTTTGTTGATCATCTGAGTCGAGGGTTCAGCCCTCCCGGATCAAAAAATTTCCGTGACGTGCTTCACTTCTTCCAACTTCACCCTCAAGATATTGGGCCTAACTCCGTGTCCAATATTTGCAATTTTCAAGTGTTTTGTGAAGCCTACCTGCAAGAAGAGCCCACAGTCGACCTGTTCAGAGATTTCTTCTATTTAAACCGCCGTACTGAATTTACGGATGGGCCCAATACTGAACTTGGCGGGGTTTCAATTCAGAAGAGAAAAGACGTCAGCTTCCCTCACGCTAAGCATCATAGCCACCCCAAAGATTGGAATCAAACTTGGTTCTATTGCCAAGATACATCTCCAGCTGGCGAGAATCCTCTGCCGGGTTACCGTGCTCACCGGCTTACCGATGCACATCCATTCCCCCAAAGACTCAATGCAAAGGAACGGTCCAAATATGCACCACAGCTTTCAAAGCTCAAAGCCTTTGTGGCAAACGGTTTGACAGGCATTGGTTTTGTCCGTTGCTGGGTATCTTGGAGCATTTTGCTTTTAAGCCGTCGCTCCGGTTTAATGTGTGAGTACACAGGGGATGTGAAAGACCCTCAACGACACACTGATATTCAGCTGACTGATGCTAAAATTACTGAATCTATTAAGAAGATGTTGGATGAACCGGTGGCCGACTGTAGCAAAACAGGACTTAGTCCTTTCTTCGCTTCAAATAAACCGCCAGCTGTAAGAATTGCCCCACTCCTGCTTTAATCCATATTCTTAATACTCCCTTATGATCTTGTCAATCTTTAAATAGGGTGATGATCCGTTCTGGAAGAAGAAACCGCAGGATAAACTGGCCAAAGCACCTCGTCCCAAGACCAAGGTCAACAGGAAGCCCACTAAAAAGAAAAACACCGAGCCTACCGAGTTAAACATTGATGATGATAATCCGAAGTCAAAGGTAGAACTTGATTCACTTGGCTCTTTTTTTCATACATCTCATTGACGATGATTTTTATCAGGACGACGCAGAAGCTAGCCGCGCAAATGACGTAGAGGTAATTATTCTCTCATCTGGTTCAGAACCTCTGCCCACACAGAAAACCCGACAAGCAAGCCGGAAAGTAAGATTTTCTCACCCCCTAGCTCACTTGGATCCAAACTTTCTTTTGAAGAAGCAGCAACACGAAGCTCGCCGCACAACCCGGCATAGCGGCCATGTGGTCACTTCTTCCGGTTTACCGAACTCGCCAGTTCGTAAACGCCGCCCAGAGGTCTCTTCTATTTTTGACACATCTTATCCCAAGGCAGGTTATTTCCGACAACCTCTTAATCCGTCTGATTCAAACTATCAGGGAACTTCTCATTCATCCTCTGGCGAGTCCACAGGGACACAGATTCCAACCCTCAAAACTGTTCCTGGGTGAGCATTTTTAACTAACCCCTTATACCTTATGCTTGATCATTATACTAACCTGTTATTTGCGTATCTCTGTCAGAGCCAAGGCCAGACCCAGTAAAAAGGCCAAATTGACTAAACCGGCTGATGACAGCGCGCCAACTGATCCGGAAAAGAACCCAGAACAGTTTGAACCAAATACTGAAGCTATTCTTGATGATCCGCCACCGCAAGATCGTGAAACCTTTGTTGAACAGATGGAAATTGATCCGATGGGTCATGCTGATAAACCGCCAAGCCCAACTAAGGCTGCTGATGATAAAGCTGATGATGTTGTAGTTACCGGTGTCAGTTATACAGCCCCAGGCAACCCCACTGCTCTGTCAAAACATAGTGCCAAAGAAGAATTTTCTGCTGTTGACAAGGGCAAGTGGAAGGCGGACTTGGAAAGCTATGCCCACCTCAGCGCCCAAGATATCCATTCTGGGTTTTTAAACCGTTTGTACACAAGCCGTGATTATGAAGCCGGTTTACTGAACATGATGAAGGAGCGATATGAGGTAACTGCTGTTAACTCTGCATAAATATTCTTCCCTTAGCCGCCAAGTTTACTGGACATAAAAGAATAGAATGTTCTGCAAACTTTCAAGAACCATATAGATCAACTCCACTAGCCCCCAAGGGCCAGTTTATAATGTCAATATGAACTGGGACTTGTAAAATAACAACTCTTCAATTTCTCCTGTGTAGCCCCCAAGGGCCAGTTTATACTTTCAAGATGAACCGGGACTTTAGAATAATAACTCTTCAATTTTGCCTGTGTAGCCCCAAGGGTCGACTTAACAAATATGTTAAGTTGAGACTAATTATGCTGTAAGGCTCAAAATTCTTATTTAGGACCTTTATAATCCAGTTGACCATCAAGCTGATAGCTGAAGAAAAAATCCAGTCGTATCTAGAGCAAATGTGCATTAGCCCCCAAGTGCCAAGAATAATACTTGTATTGAGCTCAAAATTCTTATCGAAGCAATAGACATTAGCCCCCAAGTGCCAAGTATATTACTTGTTATGTGCTTGGGACTTTGAATATGCACTGTTATCTAATTAATTGCATGTCTCTTGCAGGCTGATCTTAACAAGAAGGAATCCCAAATTGCCGACCTTCAAGAAAATATCAAGTCGCAACAAGCCGAGACCTCCAAAGCCAAGGAGGAACTGACCAGTGCCTTAACAGCAATGGAAAAACGGAAGGAGAGCTTCAAGAACGAGTGGGCAGGTTGGGATACAGAAAAGTCAACTCTGCTGAAGAGGGCTGAGGATGCTGAGGCTACCCTTAATCCGGTAGCTGAGGAGCTGACTGGCTTCAAACAGCAAATAAATGCCATGACCGTTGCCGTATTTGGTAAATAACTTCTTCATAAGCTTTGAACATGTATTATGTAAGAGATTGCCGGTTTACCGATGTTTTTGATGATGCAGGAACTCGCATTGCTCATCTTGGCTCAGATATGCGGCAAAAACTGAAAGCCGCCTATACACTTATAGAGCAATTATATACCGGCGTATAACGGGTTATCTGCACAGCTTCCCATAATAAACCGCCCCCAACCTTGATCAAGGAGACGTTGCAAAGGCTGGTGATGATGCATGCACGGTTTGAAGAGCTAAAGAAGTCAGCTACCAGGGCGGGTGCTCTTACTGCACAGACTCGGGCCAAAGCTTGGATATCTGATCTTGATACGGCCGATGTGGGAAACGGCTACCCGAGCATAAAGGAGGATGGGTCAGACTTTAATAACGATGACCTCAGAGCCTTGACGAGGGAAATGCGCCCATTGGCTAGCAAATTGGATGAAGAAACCGATCTTTCACATTATCAGTCGATTTATGATGCCAACAACAAGAGAGTTAACGCGCCAACTTATGATGCTCCAAATCTTATTCCTCCAATCCGTAAGCATACCTATGCCCCTGATGTTGACCCCTCCACACTTATAAGTGATGAAGCTGTATTCAAGGCCTTAACTGGGATCGATTGGACCACCATTGACTTCCAGCCACTGGGTAGAGAGGAGGAAGATGAACCGGCCCTGGACGATCCGCAACCTTCAAGTCAGTCAGGCTAGGACTCGTAAACCGGGGGCCGGTTTAGCAGCTGCTTTCTTTAAGACTAGTTAAAACAATTATTCTTTTGGGCACCAAACGCCTTGTAATAGGCTAGCTTAAACTCTTGTTCTGCTATGCCATCGTGCATATTTACTTTGCATGACACTGCTAATCCACCATGTTAAGATATGCCACTTATGCTTATAATATTAACAATGTGGAATCTGCTCCTGCATGCAACGGATTAAAAGTGTCCTGCCGGTTTACCGCTGGACGGGTCATAACGCCCAATATAAAACCATGGAAACTAACATAGCTTATGACCAAGGCTGTAAGAATAACCAAATTTGAAATATATCATACCTGTGATATTTGATCACACTGTTGGTTTACCAAACCGGTGTAGTAAGGGGGAGAACCCAAACTTTGAGCACTGGTAATTATCATAGATTGCTTGGCTTATGAACAAAACCAGGCCGGGTTAATAAACATCGGATATTATCTTATCTCATATTGGCGACTTATAGTCAAAAGCCAGGCTGGGTTAATAAACACCAAATGTTATCTTATCTCATACTGGCGAAAAAACCAGGCCGGGTTAATAAACACCGGATGAATTATACTCATAAAGCATTATAAGCCTCATCAAATAAAACTCAAAAAAGCCGTGGAATAAAACAAACGAAAAAACGAGGCTTTTCATGGGCTGCCAGGCCGAAAATTGAGTGCTTTCACGGGCCACACAGCCACTGAGTTAAACCTATATACAAACCTTATAAGATGGACCTCACATAACCAATCGTCGTTTTAACTTTGACAAGTTCAGGGTCTGTATAAGATTGACTTGTAACGTTCGGCGGGTCATTACAGGAATACCTGGGCGGAGTGGCTTACTTAAAAAGGCAGGATAACCCAGGGTTTTAGGTGAATACACCTGGCTTCCAAGCCTGGCTTTTAAGCCTATTACAAGGGTTATACAAACTCTTTGTTCTTTAGAATCAAGGAGCCCCCAAGTAATATTTTTGAGCTGTGCTCAAGGGGCACCTATGTTTGAGTTGTGCTTTTGCAATAGGCTCTCTTTGGTACCTTTAACCTGGGTAGCAAGCCCCCAAGTTTTTTTTTCAATTGGCTTATAAGCCGGTTCAAAGGGTAATCATAACCTCGCTCATAAGCCGGTGGGAGGCGAGACTGATGCCTCCTCCTCATGACTTCGTTTGAAGCGTTCTGATCTAGCATGAGCCGGTAAGACTCCGACTGAATCCGCTGCGCCTGAGCATCCAACGTAACCCGCTCCACAGCCATCCTGGCATCTTCAGCTGCCAGGTCTTCCTTAGCTTGAGCTATCTGATCTCACAATTTCACGACTTCCGCGTTATGCTGATCTTGATTATCCGGGTTAACCTCCGTCGTCAGCAGTGTTGCCAAGGCGTCTAGTAAACCAGACAAGACTTGAGCCGGCGGGCGCGCAGGGCCTCCTGCCCCGGCTGCCGTCGCCGCTGCTGACCCGGAAATCAATGCCGCTGCAGTTGAAGAGTGCTGCACTGGCTGCGTACCGGCCATGAAGATTGCAACCCAGTTCGGCGGCTCGTAGGGGTCCGGAATACTATCGCCATCGGAACAGCCCCCAAGCCGACCGTCTTGCAGTCGGTACAATGACTCGGTTTCACCGGTGGATGATTCGCCATCAGAATAGACAACTGTCTCACCGTCAGATACCGATTTATCCTCAGATTCCGCACCATTGATGAATCCTACGAAGGCACGACTCATGGCGGGCTGAACTCGAGCGGGTTTTGCACGCTGAGCCGTCTCGATGATGTCGGTGCAGGTGTCCGGCTCAGGGCCCGGTTCGCCGATCTTGCCAATGAAGACGTGAATTCCACCGAAGGGGACCCGGTACCCGTACTCAATTGAGCCGGCCTCGGGGCCCCAGCCTTCGTCGTCGATGTAGAGCTTGCCGCGACGACTCTTGGTCATCCGGCCCACAGCGTATCCCTTGATTCCTTCGAAGTTGCCCTTCAAGAACTCGAAACCACCGTGCGCTGGCCCCACGGTGGGCGCCAACTGTCGTGGAATAGTCACGGCAGATGTCCTAGTGTGAGGACTTAGTCGTGGAGCCATCGCAATGAGGTTAGTTTAAAGGGGTTAATCAGGACAAAGGACACGAGGAGTTTATACTGGTTCGGCCCCTTACGATGAAGGTAAAGGCCTAATCCAGTTTGAGGTGGTATTGCTAGGGTTTCGATGACCAGGGAGCGAATACGCTTAACCTGGCTCTCGATCTGTTGTTTCTTGTCCCTAAACTGCCGCCGGGTCGTCCCTTTATATACACAGGTTGACGCCCGGCAATTCACAGAATCCCGGCCGGCTCATAAACGTGTCCGGCTCGGTATCCACTCTTTCCTATCTTACAATACAAGTCATATACTTATGGCGGTTTATATCTATGGGCCCTAACTCGCCTTTGGGCTTTGGGCCTTCTTATTAAGTTTCCTTCGTAAATCGCCATCTTCTATGTCTTCATGGGCTTCAATACAGGTAAATCACTATGAGCATAACCCGGCCCCTCCTGGGCGGTTTATACTCAATAGTTATATCCCCAACAGTACCCAAACTAACAAAGTAGCGTTACGCAAGTTTGGCAGGGACCGTGGACATCACAAAGTTCCATCGCTACAGAAAGTATACAAGTTCAACCGACACATATCATCATCATCGACATCGTAAATCACTAGAACTTCCATCCTTCCGTATCATCGAGGATGCACCCTAGCTTCTTGAACGGCGTGAGGTCCTAACGTTGCATGCTTATGCGAGTTCGGACGTCAGCTCGTGATATAGGGCTGTGGTGGAACATCCCCTTCTCTTCGACGACTTATTTCATGATGATCGTTGCAATGTCCCTCTGGATGCGAAAGAAGTCATCTCTAAGTTTATAATCCGCTTCTCCTTGAGATTCTACCCACTTGCGGATATGATCATCGTTTCTAGTTGTCATGCAAAGCTTTTGGTGACCCCTTCTGAACTCCATCATGAGATGGAGGAGGTAGAATCCACCGTTCCTGCTTCGTTTCGGGACATGGATGCAACATAAGTTAGTTTTATGCGAGAAACCCGTCTTCTTGTTCCTTTGTTTCCTGATCTGCAGGTGGCCACCCCTCAAGCTGAAGCCTTGGAGAGCATCATCTAGAATATTCATTACGTTGGTGTAGTCCTTCTTCTCGTAGTTTCTGGTAGGGTCAAAATACACGGCGTGGGAGACTCGCGGGTAAAGAATGATAAGGATGGCGCGCCCGTTGCTGCGGGGAAAAGAACACCTCAAATTATTCTCCACATGAGCGAGGAGGAATGATTGAAATGTACGAAAGGGTTGTCCGGCACTGACTTACTTTGGATGATAAGGCAGGAGGACAATTTCATGTTCCTTATTCTGTACCATGAAGTTTTCGAGGTACTCCCTAGCAGTTTTATGCTCAAAGTCGCCGAGACTCAAGAAGGACTCTTGCATGTAGTATGGATCCGCCACACAAATTTGCGAGACTTCTTCTCTCTTCATGACGGAGCTCATATGTAGCGCAAAAAGGCAGACGATTGTAAAATCAAGCCGCCTTGTCAGAAACATCTTGAAGATATGCTCAAACCACAGGAAGAACACCTCCGCGGGCCGTGTGTCGACGTAGCACTTCCCCTCAGGCACACGATCCGCGTATGTCGGATATCCTGGATCCTTCGAGGCTCGTAGGCTTTTCTCAGTCGAGCCTTTCTTCGCCGGTCTCCTTCTCTCCTTTTTCTTGGGCTGACCTTCCAGACCCTTCCTTAACCCCTGCCCCAGTGTTGTCGGGCTAAGCACTGTACGACCCTCGGCTAGTTGAGCCTGTGTTGAGGTGGCATCTTCAGGCTTGTCCTGTGAGGATTGCATGAATAGAGACTTCTTGCAATCAACCCTACTAGGACGTTCCTGCCCGGGCAGATCATCCATCTCCTCATCAGCATGCTGATAGCCCGAGTCGTCATATGGCTGACTCATCAATTCTAAGTCATCGTCATAGGCGCCTGTATTGAGGAACCGAAGAGGGTCCTCGTCCATCTCATCATCCATTCTTTGTTCTATGGGGGCGATTACATCAGCCACTATTGTACCCCCTTCCTCGCGTCGTCCGCCGCTCTCACCCGGCACTACAGGCGCTGGTAATTGCGTAGGCGGGGTGGTGGTGTTCATACCTGCTTGCTGATGTGTGGTTATTGGTGTGCTCTCGGCCAACTCCAGACGAAGAAGATTCTTCGGCCATAGCCACACCCAACCCTTGCAGTTTCCAAGCCGCAGCAGGGTCTCGTCGTCCTCTCCCCCTAGCAGTACTAGAGGAGGCAAATCCTCGTGCCCCGATTTCACACTCGACAAGGTAACCCTGAAGTGCCCACCGAGCATCGGCTGGCCGTGGAACATGAGTTCCAAGGGCTTCGTTGTCACCGCCTTTCCCACGTCCACCTTCTGGCCTTTGATCAAGTAGAGTACGGTGCATGGGGTTTCGTCGGCCTGCAAAGACATGTCTACGGCGTAAAACATTCGAAAGGCAATGAAAACGGAATATTCTAGATATATGTTGGTGCGACATGTAATTACCGTGAGGGCGTCGAGCTCAGCCAAAGATGAAGGCCCGCCTAGCGCGCCAGAGACTGAGGACGGGCTGCTATGAGCGGGTGTGGGTGCGGGTGCGGGAGCAGGCGCGGTTGCGTGAGCAGGTGATGGTGCGGTTGTGTTGTTCACCGAGTTGCTCCCGACGAAGCTGGGCATGGGGAAATCATCTACCGTCTTGTTTGGATTTTCCTTCGTCGAGTTGATGATAGCCGGGATCAAGTTAGTAGCGAAATCATTTCTGCAGGCATCTACAGCTGCAGCGACTGCCTGCTGTAGCAACTCATTTTTCTCCTCGGCTACCTTTTTCGCGTCCTCAGCTGCTTTTTTGTCGAAGGCAAGCTTCACCTTCTCGTCGATGTCCGCCTGACTGAACTTCTTTTTCTGCTTCTTGGCCTCCGAGCCCTAGTTGTAAAAGACCTTCCACGTGGCGCCGTCTCCGGCGCCATGCACAGGTCCATATTGCGGCCGCTGGTCCAAAGGGAGTCCCTTAAGTTCGTTGAAGGCCCGGTTGAGAGGGGTGTCCCACTTGGGCCTCATCGACGAAGACTGGCTTTTGGCTGCAAGCTGGTGTTGCTTGTCCTGCAGAAGGAATGTGAACCGTTTACGAATGTGTAGTCGACTTGATCAGAAGCTAAATGTAAGGTGGTAAAGGAATAATTACCAGTATTCTAATCAATTTCCTCGTGATCGGGTCCGTGTAAAAAACCTTCTTTTCCTTGTCCCACTTGTAGCGGGCCCTGATGAAGTCAGGCTCCAAGGGGTTGGTGAACTTCACGAAGGGGTCTGGGAGACCCGCGGCTTCACGTTCCGCGTCCTCCTTATCCCATATGGGCCTTTTGCCAAGGTAGCCACGGCTTCCGAGGCGTTCGTTCCCTGTGTTCCTTTGCTGAAGGCTCTTGAATTTCACAGCCTTAGCCTTGGCTGCCTCGGTAGCGCAAGTGTCCTTGAACTTTTGGAACTCCTCTTCCGTAAGTGTCGGATTTTCCTCTAGAATCTTGGACAGGGGTTCCTCAGCCTCAATAGCTCGTTTCACCCTTCCTTTCCAGGAGGACAAATCATTGCTGAACATGCCCATGGCATGATTGTTAATCTTTTTCTTCTTCAGATCATCCAACGGGTGTTCTATGTCATCATCCCGGTCGGGGAACTTGAATCTCTTGTGCAGCTTTGTCAGGAGCAACTGCTTCAAATGTTCTTTACCCCTTAAGTCATCGTCGTTGATGCTCGCGCATTCCCGTAGGATGCATCCGACTTGGTTCCCGTAGCACTTGCGAGGTTCTTCCGGCTCTAATGGCTCAAACTTGCCAGGGGCTATCTTTGTGATCACCAGTCGTCCGATGCCGAGTTTGTTAGGTTTTCGTATCCTCTGCTTCTTCTTTTCGGTAGCGGCTTCGGCGACGATACCTTCCCCGCTGGTACCTTCTTCGCCAGTATCTGCCCCACCGGTCTCGGCGCCGCCATCGGTGCCGGCGCCGTCGGTGTCGATGTCGGCATCAGTACCATCATCGAGGCCGCCCAGCAAACCTTGACTGTGCTTAGCAGACAAAAAGTCGAGGTACTGTTGTTCACCCTCATAATCCATCTCGTCTGCATCGTGGTCAGGAGGCCCGGTTTCTTCGTTGTTCGACATGTTTCCTACGATTATGTCTCCTCGTTTAATTCTTAAACTATAATAAAATGAGAAATGAAATAAAGAAAGTCTATGGTTTGCTGGAATGCCGTTTCATTCCCGTCACAGCAAATCCCGGCACTCGATATGCCTACTTTCTAGCACAAGTCATGCCAAAATTCACCGGAAATTTCGGCATGACCTTTGCTAAAAAGTGGACATATCGAGCACCTGAAATTCACCGGAACGGAAATGAATCAACATTCCGGCTAAACATAGGCCACTCGGATCATTTACCCTGCACATAACCATCATTTTCCAAATATCACATGTCCACTTCAAATATAAGCTAGCTAGTGGGGGGTTGTTCCACCACGGCCCCGTTTGAATCACATGTCCAAATCACATGTCCACATATCACATGTCCAAATCACATGTCCACATATCATATAGGGTTCATATAGCAACAATAGCTTTAACTAAATAAAATAAAATAGCAACAATTCTGTTTTTTCTTTAAATACCAATAAAAATTCCTTGAATAAAATTTGATACCTAGCTAAATACCAATAAAAATTCCTTGAATAAATTTTCTGTCCTAGTTTGATACCTAGCTAAATTCATAACTAAATTTGATACCTAGCTAGGGTTCATAACTAAATTCATCACCACAAAAAAAAATAACTACCTAGGGTTCATAACTAAAACCTAGGTTTCATACTGCCATAACTAAAACCTAAGTAAATTAACCTAAGAACCTAATTAACCTACTGCCCTAACTAAATAGATAACCTAATTAACCTACTGCCCTAACTAAAACCTAAGTAAATTAACCTAAGAACCCTAGCTAGAACCCTAATGGCAGAGAGAGAGGAGCGGTGGGGGGCTTACAGAGGGTGCAGGGCGAGGAGGCAGGCCCGATGACGGCCGAGGTAGGGAGGGGAGGAAGCAGAGGAGGAAGGCGTGCCGCATCGGGGTCGGGGCCGGGGACGGGTGAAAGGATCGATATGGTTGATTAGAGGGGGGGGTGAATAGGCAACTAACAATTTTTAGCTTTTCTTTTACAAAATAGGTATAGCAACAAATAGGTTGTCTAGATGTGCAACTAGGTGAGAAACCTATACGATGCTAACAACAACAAAAACAAGTGCAAGCAAAGGATACAACACAACAATAGCTTGCACAAAGTAAAGGAAAGAGATAACCACTTGTGGAGCCGGTGGAGACGAGGATGTGTTACCGAAGTTCCTTCCCTTTCGGGAAGTACGTCTCCGTTGGAGCGCTGTGGAGGCACAATGCTCCCCAAGAAGCCACTAGGGCCACCGTATTCTCCTCACGCCCTCACACAATGCGAGATGCCATGATTCCACTAGTGGTGCCCTTGAAGGCGGCGACCGAACCTTTACAAACAAGGTTGGGGCAATCTCCACAACTTAATTAGAGGCTCTCAATGATACCACGGAGCTTCACCACAATGGAATATGGCTCCGAGGTGACCTCAACCATCTAGGGTGCTCAAACACCCAAGAGTAATAAAATCCACACAAGAAAGTATGGGGGAATCAAATATCCTTTCGTGGAAGTGTAGATCTAGGTCTCCTCCTTCAATCCCTAGCAAATCAACAAGTTTGAGTGGCTAGGGAGAGAGATCGGGCAAGAAAGCTTGAAGGGCATCAATGGTGGAGAGAGAGAGAGGCAAGAGGTAAGGGGGAAGGTGGAGGAACCCCCTTTATATAGGAAACCCTAAAATCCAACCGTTACTGCAGTTTTTACACTGCAGCGGTACAACCGCTCCTCTCCCCGGTACAATCGGGATTCACGGGTAAGCTGCTGAAACCCTCACAAGCGGTACAACCGGACGCTCAAGCGGTAGTACCGGTTAACAGGAATAACCGGACCAACCGCTCCCCTACCGCTCAACAACCGCCTTGAACCAGAAGGGAGTCACCCCTATGGGTGGTGGTCGAGCGGTAGTGCTCCGGAACTACCGCCTGGCCCTGGTACCAGGGTGGCTAAGTCCCAAGCGGTAGAACCGCTCAAGAAACCCAGTAGTACCGGTATGCAGAGCACAACCGGGACAACCGGGCCACCACCGCCCAAGTACCGCCCTATCACAGAAGCTAGTCCAGTGGTCGGGTGGTACCCGACCGGTACAACCGCCATTGATGCCACTCCAGAGTTCTTCCAGCGAAGGGGCGGTACCACCGCCCGGGGGCAGCGGTACAACCGCTGGGCAAGAACCTGGGAGGTGCAAACCCAGGGTATCACCCCTGGGGCGGTGGTTGAGCCGGTACAACAGGGCCAGCGGTACAACCGCCCTAGTGGGCAGTACAACTGCTGTGAGGAGAAGCCACTGCAACAGTATGGAACAAAGGGACCTCTCTCTACAAGGAACGGAAGGTAATGGTGGGTGACGAGAAGTGTGTACGTGCAATGATTCACCCAATGCCTTCCGATGTGGATTCCCTCTTAATAGTACGGGTTTCCTACGACCAAAGAAATAAACACGCAGAAAACACCGTCTTCGATCTTTTCCTTCCAGAGAGAATGTCTAATCGATCCGTACCTAAGCATAGAGAACCTAAAGAACTTATCACATGATTAGACCACAAGGAGAGTTGTCATCATCACCCAAAACACAAAGATGGGAAATGTCCTAACAATCTCCCCCTTTTTGGTGGATGATGACAACAACAAAATTTGCACAAGAGGTCTAGAAAATATAGACGGGCTCCCCCTAGATGTGTGCACTATTTTGATTTTGCTTTTGGAATGCAAAGTCACACATTAGGATCAAAGATCCCCCTAGATTTTATAGACCCACCATTCCTACTAACTGAGATAGATAAACAATAAGCATATAAGTAGAGAGTAACGATCTAAGAATAAACCGATAAGATAGTGCATGTCTCACACCATGCAAGTCGAGTCTCATAGCACAGGGTCCACAAACTAAGAAAGAGCAGATAGAAACTCAAGTTCAATTCTCAACTCGAAAAAGAAAACACAACCCAAGCAACTCCCATGCAAATCCCGAGACCTAATAGAACTCTCTCCCCCTTTGGCATCAAGACACCAAAAAGGAAAAGAGCGATGCTAGCGCCCCAGAGCTCAGTAGTCCTCCTCTGACTCCTCGGTCTCATCTGGATCAGCATCGTCAGACTCCTCATCATCATGCTCCATGATATCATCAGCAGCAGTAGAAGTGGAGGTAGCAGGATGGCCAGGTGCCTCATCATCAGTCCAAGTGCTATGCTTAGAAATCCACTTGTCCTCTGGTGTGATGCTCTTCTCGGATCCACTCTTCACAGGCATGTTGAGGTGCTTCATCATAGCAATTTGACGGCGCCGAGCAAGCTTCTCATTGACATGAGCCTCATACATCTTCTTCTAAATGTGAGTCTGAAGGCAAAAGGTCTTCTTGACTTTAGCAGTGAGCTTGGCCACCCAGGAGGGCTTGGCACCCGGCTCCATCTCAAAGTCCTCATCATCTAAAGTGGCATAAACATCCTCGGGGTCATCCGCAGGAAAACGGGGCTTGGCATGCTTCTTCTTCTTAAGTTGTTTGACCACATGCACGGTGAGGTTATCTGGCGAAGTGAGAAGTTCTCCAGGACGGCGAACAGCCCAAACTGAGTTCAGAAAGCACATGACAAACGGTGCATAGATGGGAACCTTTCTGTAGATGACCATGTTGTACATCTCCTGCCAAAGCCAGTTGGACACATCAAAAGTAGCACCAGACCCCACTTTGGTCTTCATAGCAACAAGCAAGTCAACAAGATACCCATAGATCTCATCCTGATTCCCAACCTTGGGCAGAAGCACATTGCGAAACACGCGATGCATGATATCATAGACCTTCTCAAGATCTTTGGACTCACCAATAATGCCTCGTCCACGAATGTATAGAGGAGCAAGTTTCTCCTTAGGCATGGAAAGGGGATGGTCGTGAGGACGAATACCACCATTCCCATCAAGACCGGTATCCATGGGAAGAGATCGGGAGGGAGAGGGCCTCCACGGAGAAGACCCAAGGAGGGCCCATAGATCCGGAGCACCGGAGGACTCTCCGGGGCGAGGGCGAGGGTGACTGGTGGCTAGGGTAGACGAGGGGAACGGGCACGAAGGGAGGAAGAAGATACCCCTTCGGCCCGACCCCTTTACATACCCGTAGACCGCGAAGCGGTTGTACCGCCCCGACGGGCGGTTGTACTACTCCCTGGTACATACCAGCGGTTGCTGGCGGTACTTCCGTTGCCTGGAAGGTAGCGGTAGTACCTCCTGCAACTGACTGGTAGTACCGGCCAGGAGCTCATCCTGGGAAGTCAGCGGTAGAACCACATAGACTGCCCTGGTGGAACCCCTGGGACGATACAACCGAATGATTTGGCGGTTGAACCGCCAGGAGCACTGGTTGTACCACCCAGTCGACATCACCCACACCAAGAACAAGCTTGTGTGCAATTGGAGAAGATGGTGTAAGGGAGGAGAGGTTTGGGATGGAGGTCACACCACCTAATAACTGAAGATCTAGCAAGGATGAACAAGAACCAAAGAAAAACAACCCTTTTTAAGAAAAGGGCGGTGGCCGGAGCCACCTATGTTTGAGTTAATTGGTATGGCACCGCGAAGATTTTAACCTTGGGCCCATGGCCAACACTCATCTTTGAAGCACAAGTACCATCAAAAATGGCTAATGTGAAAGATTTTAATCACTTTATGCATAATGGGGGGAGGGAGAGTTCATTGAGAGAACAACACTCCCCCTATGTCCATGCCTACATCTAGAGCAAGATATAATGATGAGTGCAGTGGGGTGTGCCTAGATTCAAGCCACATTGCTCAAATCAATGATATTTAGCTCATGCCTTAACTCGCGAAATCTTGCTTCATCTAGAGGCTTGGTGAAGATATCCGCTAGTTTCTCTTGAGTGTTGATGTAGATGATCTCAATATCTCCACGCTTGATGTGATCCCTAATGAAATGATGACGGATCTCAATATGCTTCGTCTTGCTATGTTGCACTGGATTGTGAGAGATCTTGATAGCACTTTCATTGTCACATAGAAGAGGCACTTTGTCACAAGTGACACCGTAATCCTTTAAAGTTTGCCTCATCCATAGCAATTGTGCACAACAACTTGTGACAGCTACATATTCAGCCTCGGTAGATGAGAGAGACACACAATTTTGCTTCTTCGAAGACCAACTCACCAAAGAGCGACCAAGGAATTGGCACCCTTCGGAAGTTGACTTCCTCTCCGCACAATCTCCCGCCCAATCAGAGTCCAAGAAACCCATGAGATCGAAGCTTGCTCCTTTGGGGTACCATAAGCCAAAGTTTGGGGTATGAGCCAAATATCGAAAGATTCGCTTGACCGCCACATAGTGGCTTTCCTTAGGTGCGGCTTAAAACCATGCACAAATTCCCATACTCATCATGATATCCGGTCTAGATGCACAAAGGTAAAGCATGGATCCAATCATGGAACGATATACATTTTGATCCACCGCTTTACCATTGGGATCACTGTCAAGCTTGCATTTGGTTGGCATGGGAAACTTGACCGGCTTGACATCATCTAGCTTGAACCTCTTGAGCATGTCTTGGGTATACTTGGCTTGGTTGATGAATGTTCCTTCTCTTCTTTGCTTGACTTCGAACCCGAGAAAGAACTTCAACTCTCCCATCATAGACATCTCAAACTTCTCGGTCATTAGTGTGGCAAACTCATCATTGAAAGATTTGTTAGAAGAACCAAAAATAATATCATCAACATATAGTTGGCATATGAACAAATCCCCTTTGACCCTCTTAGTAAAAAGAGTGGGATCGATTTTCCCAATTTCAAACCCACAATCTTGTAACAACTCGGTAAGGTGCTCATACCACGCACGTGGGGCTTGTTTAAGGCCATAGAGCACCTTTTTGAGTTTGTATACATGAGTGGGGAGCTTGGGATCCTCGAATGCTGGAGGTTGTTTGACATACACCAACTCATTCAAAGGACCATTAAGAAATGCACTCTTCACATCCATTTGTTGCAATTTAAAATCAGGATGAGATGTATATGCAAGCAACATGCGAATAGATTCAAGACGTGCAATGGGGGAAAAGGTTTCACCGTAGTCGATGCCCTCGACTTGGGAGTAGCCTTGTGCCACCAATCTTGCCTTGTTTCGAACAACCACACCATTCGCATCTTGCTTGTTCTTGAAGATCCATTTGGTCCCAATGACATTGTGATCCTTCGTTGGCCTTGGCACTAATTCCCAAACTTGATTGCGCTCGAAGTTGTTGAGTTCATCATGCATAGCTTCAAGCCAATCCTCATCATCGAGCGCCTCATGCACCTTTTGGGGTTCAACACATGAAACAAACGCATGATGCTCACAAAAGTTTGACAATTGTTTACGAGTAGTTACCCCTTTTCTCAAGCTTCCAAGCACATTCTCCATGACATGTTGTTGACGCTCAAGCTTGGAAGCTACCTTAGCTGCACAGTGCTCCAAAAGTTCCTCGATGGGCATTTGAGGATCATCTTGCACATCTTGAGCACCGTCATGAGTTTGCTCTTGATCTTGAGCTTGCTCTTGATCTTGAGCACCGTCTTGAGCTTGCTCTTGATCTTTAGTGAGCTCGGAGGCATGAACTTGATCTTGGGCATCACTTGGTGCATCACCATCTCCATGGAGTTGATCTTGCCCTTGATCATGCTCATTGGGTTGAGGGCCTTCACTTTGTTTTTCGGAAGCGTGTGGGTCTAGCGTAGATGATGGCTCCACTTGAGTAGAGCATTGTCCTTCTTCTTCAGCCACAAGGGGTTCCTCAATGGGGAGTATTTGACCAATCCCCATTCTTCTTATGGCTTGGGGAGGAATTTCATCACCTACATCACAAAGACCACTTTGCTCCACTTGGGAGTCATAATTTTCATCAAACTCCACGTTACACATCTCCTCAATGAGTTCGGTGGACTTGTTGAGAACACAGTAAGCATGAGAGTTTGTAGCATAACCAACAAATATGCCCTCTTGAGCTCTAGGTTCGAATTTAGACAAACGAACACCTTTCTTGAGAATGAAACACTTACAACCGAACACCCGGAAGTACTTGAGGTTGGGCTTGTTGCCGGTAAGTATCTCATATGGAGTCTTGTTCAAGCCTTTGCGAAGATAGAGCCTATTGGATGCATGACAAGCGGTGTTGATGGCTTCGGCCCAAAAGTTGTAAGGAGATTTGAACTCCGCCATCATGGTCCTTGCCGCATCCATCAACGTCCGGTTCTTCCACTCCGCCACACCATTTTGTTGAGGGGTATAGGGTGCTGCATATTGGTGCTTGATCCCCTCGTCACTAAGAAACTCATCCAAGGTGTAGTTCTTGAACTCGGTGCCATTGTCACTTCTAATCATCAAGATCTTTGCTTCAAGTTGACGTTGAGCTTCATTTGCAAAGTTGATGACGGTTTGTTGAGTCTCACTCTTCCTCTTGAAGAAGTATGCCCATGTGTATCTTGAGTAGTCATCCACAATCACCAAGCAATACTTTCTTCCACCAATACTATCAAAGGATGGAGGACCAAAGAGATCCATGTGAAGGAGCTCCAAGGGCCTCTTTGAGTAGATGATAGTCGATGGTCGGTGAGCCGTTTCATGAAGCTTTCCTTCGATACAAGCACTGCAAGCACGGTCTTTGGCAAAAATCACATTTGTTAGTCCACGGACGTGGTCCCCTTTGAGGAGACTTTGCAAAGATCTCATATTGACATGGGCTAGTCGGTGATGCCAAAGCCAACCCACATCAACTTTAGCCATTAGGCAAGTCGCGGTCTTAGTGGGTCGCTCCGAAAAGTTCACCACATAGAGACCATTCTCGACATGCCCAACGAAGGCTACTTTAAGAGTCTTGCTCCACAAAAGGGCCACGGTATCAAGATCAAAGAAAGTAGAAAAGCTCATGAGTGCAAGTTGACGAACGGAAAGAAAATTGTATGCAAGGGACTCAACAAGCATGACCTTCTCAATAGATAAATCTTGAGAGATGACCACCTTGCCAAGTCCCACTACCTTAGAGGTTGAAGCATCAGCGAATTGGACATGGGTGGGCATAGATGGAATTGGATGCACATCCACCACCAAGTCCTTGCTCCCAGTCATATGATTTGTTGATCCGCTATCAAGCAACCATGACACGCCACCGGAAGCAAACTCCTACAAGAGATCAATGCTTGGATTTAGGTACCCATTCTTGAATGGGTCCTTTGAGGTTAGTAACAAGGGTCTTAGGAACCTAAATAGACCATTCAATGTACTCATAGTAAGAACCAATGAATTTGGCATAAACATGCCCAACACTAGTACAGCATAAAACATAAGAAGGGTTAAAGTCGCCGGCTTTGTTGTTAGGGGCAGTTTTGCCCTTCTTGGCATTACCACCCACTTCCTTGTTCTTCTTCTTCTCATGAGTACCCTCACCCGCCTTGACAAAAGTTTCCTTGAGTGGGAGAGGTTGCTTGTTCTTGTTCTTCTTCTTCTTTGACTTGGGTGCAAACCCAAGTCCCTCCTTTCCCACAATTTCCTATTGATTCGTCAAAAGGTCATTGAGGTTCTTTTCACCTTGTATGCATGTCACAAGGCCTTTCTCAAGTTGCTCCTTCAACTTGGCATTTTCCTCCACAAGATGCACATGCTCACAACAAGGGTTAGAAGCATGGGCATTATCTATTAGAACAAAAGGAGGACACGTAGAAATCTCCTTGGTTAGCTTCACTTGGAGTTGATCATGAGACTCTTTGAGAGAAGCATGAACACCCTTCAAGACCTTGTGAGCCTTGTCGAGTTTATCAAATTCTTCCTTGAGTCTATCATGGCCAACCCCAAGTGCAACTTTCTTGGATTTAAGCACACAAGTAAGAACAATAGCATGATCAAGATCTTTTTGCAATTTAGCATGATCAACATTGTGTGACTCCTCAAGAGTCAAACGAAGATCTTGCTCTTCCTCTAGAGCAATGGAAAGATCTGCAATCTCATTGGCATAGTCATGACTATGCCCCTCCAACTTGGAGATAGTATCCTCATGCGACTCAATGATATCACTGGCCTCACCAAGTTGTTCCAAGAGAGCAACAAAGTGCTTCTTGGACTCACCCTTGAGCATGCTCACAAACTTGGTGAACTCATTCTCATCAACTTTCTCCACCTCACTATCATCTACACAATCTAACAATGAAGGAGTAGTAATGATGGTGGTTTTGATGTTAGGAGTTACCTTGTTGATACCTTTGGCCATGAGACACTCGGGAATGGTGTTTTTGTTGGGGGCGCCGAAGAGAGACACCTTGGAGGGAGAAGATGTAGCAATGGCAATGGTTGTCGTTGCCATTCCTTCTCCACTTGTATCTTCCTCATCATCGGAGGAGGAGTACTCTTCATGTGCCACCAAGCCCTTTGGAGGTGTCTCCTTGGTGAAGTTGTTCTTGCTAGGGAAGGACTTGGCTTTATCTTTGCGAATGAGTTTGCCACCATTGTCTTCCCTCTTCTCGTAGGGGCAATCCACCACAAAGTGACTCACATTGCCACAATTGTAGTAAGTTCTTACATGTTGCTTGTTCTTTGACCCACTTGAGTTGTTCTTGGTGAAGTTGGGCCTTGAGTTCCTCTTCTTGCTCCAAAATTGCCTTGACGCAAGAGCCATGTGCTCATGGTAAGCATATTTGGTGTCCTCGGGGCCACACTCCTCTTCTTCTTCCTCTTCTTCTTCTTCTTCCGGAATGGCCTTGGCCTTCAAAGCAAGGGTGGGAGTGCTTTTCTTTGACCGGACACGAGCAAGAGCATTGTCGGCGGTCTTGTTCATGATGTTCATGGCAATAAACTCATCCAACACTTCACTTGAGGATAAGGAGTGAAAGTCCGGCCTTTGACGAATCACGGAAGACATGGCCTTGTTGAATGGCATGATGGCCTTGAGGAACTTGCGCTTGATCCAAGTGTCATCCGTATCCTTGCTTCCATGGTCTTGGAGAGCAACCGCAAGAGTTGTCACCCTCCGGTAAATATCACAAGGATCCTCATCTTCAAGCATCACAAATTCATCGGCCTCATCAAGGACCACTTCAAAGTTGGACCGTTGGATGCTTGAGCTCCCCTTGTACATAGAAACAATGTGCTCCCAACAATCCTTTGCACGAGTGAAAGGTCGTAGGTGCGATAGATCTTCGGGAGGGACCGCTTCTTGAAGAATGAACAATGCGGAGTGATTGTATTGATTGTCCACTTCTTCTCTTGGGGTGAAGTTGTTTGGATCATGCGGGTAGAAGCCTTGCTCAATGATTCTCCAAAGGTTAGTTGAGCAATGATTTAAATGAGACTTAATGCGAAAGACCCATTTAACAAAATCACCCTTAACAAGCTTGGGAGGAGGACCATGAATATTAATGCGAGCTGTGGGGACCGGTCCTCCATAGACCGGGGGAGGAGGAACCGAGGCAAAGGTTCCTGTCCCATTCTTGTCTTGAGGGGAAGGAACATGAGTACCTTTAGCCTCTTCCTTGGCGGAATTGGCCTCCGACTCTGATGCCGTGGGATTAACCACAAGCAAGGGATCGGGAGTGGATTTCAACCCCTCAAGTAATTCTTTAATCATGGACTTGACTTCGGTCGTCATAGACGTCTTAAGTGAAGCCATAGCTTCATTTAAATCGTCTCGAGTGATCGAAGTCAACTCTACGGCCTCAGGCACTTCCTCCCCGGTGTCAACCATACTCTTCGGGTGGTGAAACCCTTAATAAAGAGACGAGGCTCTGATACCAATTGAAAGGATCGATATGGTTGACTAGAGGGGGGGGGTGAATAGGCAACTAACAATTTTTAGCTTTTCTTTTACAAAATAGGTATAGCAACAAATAGGTTGTCTAGATGTGCAACTAGGTGAGAAACCTATATGATGCTAACAACAACAAAAACAAGTGCAAGCAAAGGATACAACAGAACAATAGCTTGCACAAAGTAAAGGAAAGAGATAACCACAGGTGGAGCCAGTGGAGACAAGGATGTGTTACCGAAGTTCCTTCCCTTTCGGGAAGTACGTCTCCGTTGGAGCGGTGTGGAGGCACAATGCTCCCCAAGAAGCCACTAGGGCCACCGTATTCTCCTCACGCCCTCACACAATGCGAGATGCCGTGATTCCACTAGTGGTGCCCTTGAAGGCGGCGACCAAACCTTTACAAGCAAGGTTGGGGCAATCTCCACAACTTAATTGGAGGCTCCCAACGATACCACGGAGCTTCACCACAATGGAATATGGCTCCGAGGTGACCTCAACCTTCTAGGGTGTTCAAACAACCAAGAGTAACAAAATCCACACAAGAAAGTATGGGGGAATCAAATATCCTTTGGTGGAAGTGTAGATCTAGGTCTCCTCCTTCAATCCCTAGCAAATCAACAAGTTTGAGTGGCTAGGGAGAGAGATCGGGCAAGAAAGCTTGAAGGGCATCAATGGTGGAGAGAGAGAGGCAAGAGGTAAGGGGGAAGCTAGAAGAACCCCCTTTATATAGGAAACCCTAAAATCCAACCGTTACAACAGTTTTTACACTGCAGCGGTACAACCGCTCCTCTCCCCGATACAACCGGGATTCACGGGTAAGCTGCTGAAACCCTAACAAGCGGTACAACCGGACGCTCGAGCGGTAGTACCGGTTAACAGGAATAACCGGACCAACCGCTCCCTTACCGCTCATCAACTGCCTTAAACCAGAACGGAGTCACCCCTATGGGTGGTGGTCGAGCAGTAGTGCTCCGGAACTACCGCCTGGCCCTGGTACCAGGGTGGCTAAGTCCCAACCAGTAGAACCGCTCAGGACACCCAGTAGTACCGGTATGCGGAGCATAACCGGGACAACCGGGCCACCACCGCCCAAGTACCGCCCTATCACAGAAGCTAGTCCGGTGGTCGGGCGGTACCCGGCCGGTACAACCGCCATTGATGCCACTCCAGAGTTCTTCCAGCGAAGGGGCGGTACCACCGCCCGGGGACAGCGGTACAACGCTGGGCAAGAACCTGGGAGGTGCAACCCCAGGGTATCACCCCTGGGGCGGTGGTTGATCCGGTACAATAGGGCCAGCGGTACAACCGCCCTAGTGGCCGGTGCAACCGCTGTGAGGAGAAGCCACTGCAACAGTATGGAACAAAGGGACCTCTCTCTACAAGGAACGGAAGCTAATGGTGGGTGACGAGAAGTGTGTACGTGCAATGATTCACCCAATGCCTTCCGATGTGGATTCCCTCTTAATAGTACGGGTTTCCTACGACCAAAGAAATAAACACGCAGAAAACACCGTCTTCGATCTTTTCCTTCCAGAGAGAATGTCTAATCGATGCGTACCTAAGCATAGAGAACCTGAAGAACTTATCACACGATTATTCCACAAGGAGAGTTGTCATCATCACGCAAAACACAAAGATGGGAAATGTCCTAACACCGGGTGACGGCGACGGAGGCGTGTGGCGTCGGGGTCGGGGCCGGGCGACGGCGAGGGAGGCATGCGACGTCGGGGTCGGCATCGGTGCTCGGGCTCCGGCGAGGGCGAGGGCAGGCGACGAGGGGGAGAAGAGAGTGGGGGAATTTGGGAAGGAAGTAGAGGAGGGAAGCCTGCGTGGGGGTTATGTGAAAATAGCAGTAGCGTTGTTCTGGAAAATGTGCTATAGCTAAGTTAGCTATAGCGTGTTTTCTAGAACAACGCTACTGCTATATGAAGTAGCTATAGAACGCTTCTGGGACAGCGCTACTGATACATAACGTAGCTATAGCGCTTTTATTGAACCAGCGCTCCTGCTATTGTTTTCATTTTTTCTTTTCCTTTTCTTTTTTGCATACTTTTTTTCCTTTTATTTTCCATTTTGTTTCTTCTATTTTCTTTTTCTTTTTTGCTTTCTTTCTTTTCTTTCCTTTTCTTTTTTGCTTTCTTTCTTTTCTTTTCTTTTCTTTTCTTTCTTTCTTTCTTTTCTTTTCTTTTCCTTTTTTTCCGAGAGCCGGAACGAAGGGAAGGTGGTACAATGTATATAACTAAGGCGATATATATTGCATCATTTGACCCATAACGGTTAAGTGTGCATATAAAATAGGAACATATATATTACATCATTTGACCCATGCATAATGGTTAAATGTGCATGCAAAATAGGAACATATATATTACATCATTTGACCCATAACGGTTAAGTGTGCATACAAAATAGGAACATATATATTGCATCATTTGACCCATAATGGTTTCTCAACATCGACGTTTCCGTTTTTGAGTGAGCTTCTTTCCCTTCTTGTTCGTTGACGAATAATTGAGCCCCTCATTGTGACTTTTCCTTTTCCATGGAGTACGATCTTTTTTAGGTAATGTAGTATTGATTCTTCTTCTGACGTATACTTCATCGTCATCGTCATCTTCCCTCATCGGGTTGCCGTACTAGTCGTAGTCTTCCTCGTTGGCGACTCCATCCATTCCAATGATGTTCCTTTTGCCTCTCCTCACGACAACACGGATGGGATTGCTCGGGTCGGTTATGAAGAAGCATTGTGTCACGTGCTTAGCGTGTACCCATGGCTCGTTTTTTGCGATGGCGTTCACGGTAGCGCTCTTGGTGTCAGGTATAGTCATGGTAGTGAAATACCAGTTTTCTCTTTCGACATTCTTAGCCCATCTGACACGGAACATCATCGCGCTGTGCAGTCCAGAGTAGTCAAGCTCCCAGATCTCCTCGACCCTTCCGTAGAATCTCTTAGTTGCGCCGTTGTCGCCGGTCGTGCATTCCATCGTCACCCCTGAGTTCTGAAAATCACTGTTCATATCTTTGTCCTCCGTGTGGAACGTGTATCCGTTGATATCGTACTTCTGATAGGTCATGAGGTTGGCCGCGGGGCCATGTGCTAAGGCGTATATGAGCAATCCGTCCTTAGAGCCCTCTTCCGGGGGATTAGCAAGAATATGCTGTTTGAACCAATGCAGGAAAGTGGAGTTGTGCTCTCTAGTAACTTCGGCGTCTGTCCTACAGAGCCCACGGTCACGATACTTCTTTGCGATGGTTTCTTTGTGCAGTGTCACGAAAGGATCTACCTCGTCTAGGTGGTGCAGCACTACTATGTTTGCTATGTCAAAGTCGTTGCGTCGATCCGAGTAGGCCACATGCAGTTCCCTGCGACCGTTGGAGTGACCTTCTCCTTCGAGCCTCCCAAGGTGCTTCTTAACGGGCAAACCAACATTAGGCCGGTCTCCGCCATATAGAAAATTCTCGCAGAAAGAGATGCACTCTTATGTCAGATAGCCCTGGACGATGCTTCCATCCGGACGGGACATGTTACGAACGAATCCTTTGATGACCCCATTCATCCTCTCGAACGACATCATGTTGTGCAGGAATGACGGCTCCAGGTCTATTATGTCATCCACAATATGGACACATAGATGCACCATGACATCAAAGAACGCGGGCGGGAAGTACATCTCTAGCTCATTTAGTATCACAACGATCTCTTCCTGTAGCCTTCGGAGCTGCTTCACACTGATCGACTTTCGAGAGATGACGTCGAAAAAGTTGCAGAGACCAATAAGCGTGTCACAGATGTGCTTGTCCATTATCCCTCTAAGGGAAACAGGTAGTATCTGCGTCATCATCACATGACAGTCATGGGACTTCATCCCGCTAAACCTTTTCTTCTTCGTGTCTAGATATCTGCTTATCTTCCCACAGTAACCGGAACTAACTTTGATTCCGGTAAGGCACTTGAAGAATTGATCGATCTCAGCCGGACTTAAGGTGAAGCAAGAAGGGGGGCAATAATCCTCTTCCTTCACTTTTTTGCCCTTCTTCTCCCGCGCCTTCGTCTCCGTCTCTGTCTCCTCTGACTTTTTACGGGGCGGCATGTGTAGATCTGCCCTGAGTTTCAAATCTTGCAAGTCTTTTCTTGCCTTCGGCCCATCCTTGGTCTTATCCGGCATGTTCATCAGTGTCGCAAGCAAGCTCTCAAGAACATTCTTACAGATATGCATTTGATCAAGGCAATGAGGCGTGTCGAGTTTGTGACAGTACTCCAAGTCCCAGAAAATAGACCTCATCTTCCATACCTTCAGCACCGGCTCCGGTGCCTTTTTCATCGTCTTTCCCGGCGCTGGGCACTGTTCCTAGTTTTTCAATAGCTCATCGATTTCGGCACCGCTCCGCTTACGTGGATGTCCTCGATGCTCAGCCTCACCATTGAATAGATCTCCACGTTTTCTTCACGGGTCGTCCTTTTCGAGCCATCTTCGATGCCCCATGTACACGATTTTCCCAGACCCGCCTTCTTTCGTTGACGTTAGCTGGTGAGACGTCGTATCATCCATGCACCGCGTGCATCCGCAATATCCGTGGCACACCTGGCCTGCGACATATCCGTAACCGAGATAGTCGTGCACCGTCGTGATCAGCGCGGCTCTCATATAGAAATACTCGCCTTTACTGGCGTCCCATGTCTTGGCCGGTGTTTTCCATAACGTGTCTAACTCCTCTTGAAGTAGCCCCAGATATAGATTAATACTAGTAGAATGCCCGTGCGTTGCCACGGGCTCTTGAAATAGGTTGCAAGAGTTACATGTTAAATTCCACACGTATAAACAATATAACACAGACACAATTATTTAATAATTGAAGTCCATTTTTGCAATGTAAATTGATATCATAAAGAAAAATTAACGACATGTCCATGTAACAAACTGAGCGATGTTCCAACTAAACATCTATTACAAAACTATTAATATCTATATGATGCGCTTAAGAAATTCTTTCACAATATCAGGAAAGTTTCCTTTAGCTTCATTCCCATGATGTTTTAGCAAGTATAATAAAAACTGCTTCCTCAACTCATACCCATCTTACAAAAACAATACAAGTAGTTAGTATAAAAATTTCACGCCGAAGGTCTTAAAACATGTAACGGACAATACTCACCGCGCAAACCGGCTTGACCAATTCTTTACCGTTCCACCAGAGCATAAAATGAAAAACAAAATAGCCAGACACATTCCTGCAAAATTTTAAATTAATAATATAAAGAATATAGTGATAACAAAAATAAATGTTTTTGTTATGAATTCATTACCCGTCTATACTCGTTGGAATACCGAACGGAAATAAACGTTGCCATTTAGATATATCGGAATTCCAACCAGACAGCTTTATTTCGAGTGCTTCTTTGAAATCCCTTGCAAAACTTTTTAGTTTCAGTGCATGCCTCAATTTTTTATCCTCTGACGATTGTGATGTTTGAATAGGATCCATAATATATAGACGACGTACCTCTTTGTCGATGACGTACAAGATGTATCGGCCGATGGATGCATAGGGAAGATAAATCTACAAGTGGAGCTATTAGAAACAACAATAAACCATGATAACAATGGACAAAAAACAACAATAAACCATGATAACAATGGACAAAATACTTTACTTACCATGTTGCACGATGAGATGTCGTTGTCCATCCCAGGCCAGCTATCAAATAATGTTGCCAACATCTGGATAGTTTCCTTCTCGCAAAACTTCTGACCTCGTGTTGACTCTAGCATCATGGACTAAGTAAAAAAAGAAATATTGTTTCAACATGTTGATACTAATGACACATAGAATGAAGAGTTACGATAACTTACACAAAATCTTAGATCCATGTAGTGTATAGGAGGGTCTGTGAACAATACTCCCTCGTCACATGCCAGTATACGCACGGCGGTGTTGAAGCAATCATTGTCCATAGGCTGCTCCATGTTAAGTATGCACTGAAGTTTCTTAAGACTTAAGCCCACTGGATCGGGTGTCGAGCTCCGGACCCATACCTTCCTAAAAATTGGATGGTAAGAAGAATAATAATGTACATCCGCACATTAAATATTGATACATGATACTTACTCCAAACACCCGGCATCATCGATCGACATGATGTAGTTGCAGAGGCCGGCAAGTAATTCACGTTGGTCCGTGGGTATGATAGTGATTGGGGCAGGACGTTTGTCTTTGACTACGTCAGGTGGATTCTCCAGGATCTCAAGATCAGAATTAGCTAAAGTTTCTTCATCGTCAGGTTGATGGTATATGGGACCTCCTTTTAGCTTATTCAGCTCTGAATCGAGCAAAATGACAGCTAATTTTTGTCGAAAATGTTTCATATCCTCCTACAAAAAATATATATATATAATTGATATAATATTTTGAGATAAAATAACAAGATAATGTATAAAAATGAAATACCTGGGTGAACTGGTCTGACAGTGCATTTGATGTCCAATATTCCATATAATTTAGCATAAACAGTCCACATGATACGCTATAATATTATAAAATAATGCTTTAGAATATCACACAGATGAATCAAATAAACAAACCATTGTAACAAGTGCTTACTCATCGGTTTGTATTGCCTCATGAAACTGCTCTACAACCGTCCATTTTGTAACATTGAGATCGGGCCACTTATGACCTCTGATAAACTCCGGACTATGCTCTACAAGTTTCAGACGCTTCTCGAGTCCTAGTAACTATTTTATATATGAGATATATTAGGGATCAAGGCAAACAAAACATATGTTAAGATGAGCAAAAAAAAAAGATAGTTACCGTAGTAGCAAGGTCATTGCGTTTGACCCGAGAATCAAGTGAGTCCAATACTTGAATCTCACGTTTTTTGGCATTGGCGACTGCTAGATACCAATGGTAGCCCGGCATGTTAATCGGAATGAATAACTGGTGTAAATATCATACAAGTCACAGTCACAATTAGATATAAATATTAATAAATCATTATACATATGAATTAAATAAAAACAATCCATAATTATATGCATGGATAACGAGACAAGACTAACCATATCTTGCTGTAGATAAGTATTAACATGATGCACGATGTGACGATATTTTGATGGGTCTATGTCTTTTTCCCCGTCTTCTTTTATCTGGCCAAATACAAATGTGCTAATAATGTGTACCTTTTCACCCACCCTGTCTTGTAGATGGTCGTGAGCAAGCATGCAATATATGTAAGCATTTATCACCTGTAATCAACATTTAGATTATATTTATATTTTATGATATTATATATTGTTCATATTATTAATTACAAAGTTTGTGCAATTGGTCTTACACCGTCATGTAAGAACATATCATCTTTCATAAGGCATTCCAAATCGTCGGTTGATAACAAGGCATCTCCAATGTCCACGAACTGGGTATTCTTGGGGGCAAACTTGATTGATTCGATGACTGTAATATCTCTAGGGGTACAAACATAGTCTGTCGACATCATAAAAAAGTGAGCCAACTTAGTAAACAAAATGAGCCAAATTAGTTGAATACAAAAGGCAATATCACAAAGATAAGATTGATAATAATATTGAAAAATACCTTGTGCGATAACATTAAAATTGGCATCTTTTTTGGTTTGTTATGAGATATCACCGCTTCCATATCATTATGTTGTAAAAAACTCGGTGAATTTCCGTCCCCTTTCAGCGACGTCGCTTCGGAACCCTCGATGGATTCTTTTTGTGCATCTCCAAAGTCCATATCCATGTCTCCTATATTCTGAAAAAATAATAATATATAAAAAATACACCTTTTGTATTATCATGTACAATTTACATACAAATAAAAGGTTAGCTATATGCACCTCTTCTCGTGGTCTTTCAGTGCGGTCTGTCATCGTTATATCAGTGCGTATGTCAGAACCCATCACTTTATATCTATGATGAAATATAAATGATATTTTCTACTTCATCATATAATCATAGATAATATATAATAAAAATAAAAGTGAAACTAACACAACTTTTTTCTTTGTAAGAAAGAAAAACCTTTTTGATATTATTAGAAAATTATGTTGCTTAAATCATTTTACGAACACAACAATTCGGGGAAAACAACCAACTATAATGTTCATATATAAATAAGTATTCATCTGAAATTTCTTAAATCATTTTAAATTATTTATATAGGCTATGGAAAATTGTCCAACAAAAGATAAAAACATGCAAGCAAACCAACATAAACCAAGTATATTTGTTTTCTTCTCTCAAATTTTATTTGTGATACCCTCAATATATGTAATAAGTATAAAAAACATTTATTTTTATGAACCATGTTTAATACATATATATATACACTTTTATTGTTTTTGTGAGGTATATATATTCTTTAAATATCTATATGAATTAACTATCCACCACGGCCCAAGCTTACCCCCACCTAAAAAAACTAATTTTTTTAGTTTCAAAATTTTTTTTTTCTAAAAAAAACCTAAAAAAACTAATTTGTCTTCAGGTATCTAGGATTATTGATGGTGATATGGATGATTCCGAATCATGAGCTTTATGCTATTTTGCCAATAATATACGGATTCTATAAGTGCCGAACGTCCCATGTTTTGTGCTCTCAGCCCGAACGTGTTACCTACCATTGGATCATTAACACGAATCTTAGAGCAGGCATATCAGCCACGTCATGATTTTTTGTTCGGAAAATCCACACCGAGTCGCGAACGCCGCACGTCTCCTTTCCTCTTTCCCCACCACTCACCACCGCTTCGCTTTCAGTCGTTGACCACACCCACAAAGCGACTGAGAGCAGAGAGAGGCGATCCGGGCGATGTGGTCGCGAGACCGCTGGCGACCGCGACGGTGCGTGCCATCTTGGAGCAGAGGCCGGAGGCCGGAGCCAATCGTGGCTCAATCCCCTCCGGTGGTCGTGCGCGAGAGGAGTTCTCCGTGTCGGAGGCGAAGCGGCGGAGGCGGGGGGCGAGGCGGTGGAGGCGAGGAGCGGCGCCGGCAACCTCGGCGACGCGTACCTTCTCGGAGCAGAGGTCGGAGGCAATCGCGGCGCGCGGCATGAGCTCGCCGCATCGGAGGCGATGAACGGCGGGGGAGCGGCGGCTGGGGGCGCCTCGAGGGCGAGGAAGCGGGCGGGGGCGGCGGCGCCGAGGACAGCGAGGCTCAGGCAGCGCTGATTGGTGGCGCGGCGCGCGGCCAGCAGGGAGAAGGTCAGTCGACGAGCGTGTGGAGCTCTACGGAATGGCACCAGCGCCTAGGCTCGAGGGGCGCGGGTGCTGCGGCGCGATACTCAGCGGCCGCGGGGGGTGGCCGGTGGCGGGGCTCATAGGGGCGCGCGGTGGCCATAGTGAATCGGCTGCTTGCAGCATCCAGCGGCAGCTCGCGGGAGACTCGTACAGTGGAGGCGTTCAGAGATGCACAAAGGCATGTGCTGGTATCGTCACCGACGCGTGTTTTCCTGACGCAGGGGAGCTCCATGTACGTATGTGTGGTAGTTTGAGTTTTGCATTTACGATACAGCAAAATTTCTAGTTGTTTTTTATTAGACAACTGTGTTGTTTTTTACATACTGGTTTGCTGCTGAAGGATCACAATGCTGTCGTGCCATTTTTTAGTGCTAATCAGCTGTGGAGCTGGTTTTCATCTATTTCTACAATAGATGTTGGCATCAGGTGATTTGATAGGTTGTTTCGGTTCACTACCATCATCCTGCTACTCACAAAGTCATCTAGATTCCTTGACTACTTCACTTAGTGGATATATGTAGCATGCACTTTCAACTCACATTTTTATCTGTTACAGATAATGATGTTTTGGAATACACTACTGTTGGGAACATTCAATTTTGCCATCACGAGACTTGTGATTGGTTTAGTTGCCACGAGTATATCGATAGACTTCATGCATCATCATGGCAAATTTAGAAATCGTGTAATAGTTACATGGCAAAATTGATTTGCAGAACATGGCAACTTTGTGTAAATGAATGGACTGATCATGCCAATTTTAGGTCTAATTGTGTTATCTAGAATTTTTTTATGGCATTTTGCCATGATCATAGGGAATAAACAACGTTTGGTAATATGAATTTTGTATGCAACTATTTTAGATATCTGTACGGGGACATTTAGAAATTATAATGTATGGCAAACTCAAATTATGTTTTTTTTTTCATTTTGGAAACTCAAAATTATGTTGCCATGGCAACCTGTCGTGCCAAATTACATTATTTCTTGCCATGGGAGAAATCATAATATGTTGCCCTGAAAACACAACATATGTTGCCATGCAGACTCAATTTTTACTTTGTAGCATGGTAAATTTACTTTTATTGCCATTGCAATTTTTTTTTGCCATGCCAGTTTTTTAACTTTTTTCAACCATGGCAAAACTAACCTTTTATTGCCATGGGAATTTTTATTTAACATTAATGGCAAATTTACTTTTTTCACTAATGGAAAATATACTTCTATGGGGCATGTCATGTTTTACTCTTTTTTTTGCCATGGCAAAAATACGTTACATCAACATTTTTAATCTACATTTCTTGCCATTATGGTACAAATGCAAAATGCCATGAACTTTTCTTTTGTGACATTGCATAAAAATGATCTTTTTTTACCATGGCGAATTTTGCTTTATAAAGATGATGGCAATTTTTGGTTCGAAACCATCACCGTTTTCAGAGTATGACAAAATTTGGCCTTTATTATTCACAGCCAAAAGATCTTTATTTTTCTCTGGGCTTTATTATTCTTTTATTCAAAGCAAATGGCCTGGGGTGATGGTGTTTGGCTGGGCTTTGACCGCTCCTAGCCCAGCGTGGTGTTCGGGATGGGTAGGTGTTCCGGTCGAACGGAAACGTTCGTTGGCGGGGAGACATCGTACCGAACGAAAGGTTCGGTCTGGGATGTCCCCAGACCGAACGTTCGGTGGTTATCGGGGTCCCTAATATAACATAATCTGTTCTGCCCTCACACATATCATACCCTAAAACCTCATAAAAAACGTTGTGCGGTATACCCTATCCCGATTTTACAAGACGGACATATACCGAATCTTCTATAGCAAGCATTAATAAATCCTTTGGTTATGCAATGCTAAGATTTCCTCACTTATTGTGTACTTTATTTTCATAGACATATTGTACTGTAAGTTGACAATTGAGAACCTCATTTTGTTTTATTCAGCGATGTACCAACTTCCAGAAATTTTTAACCTTTATTTATGTTTTTTTCACTTATAGCAAATGCTCCTCTTTATCCAGGTTAACGACTATATTGTTAAGGAAGCTCATCGCTTGCATCAAATCGAATTGCGTGAAAAGGAACATTTGAAGTTCTTGCGGCTTATTCTTAAAGATTTTATGATTAAATCTGGCATTTGACACTGAGAATTGGAATCTGACCCAATTTGCAACAGCCCTGAAGATGATCTGTTTCCCTGGAGCATCAGGTATCTCTGCATGCCTAATTCACTCAATTTTTTGTGCAGTAGGAGTAGTTGCTAGAAATTTACTGAATTTTGTTTCCAGTAGATGCACTGAATTTCAACTCTTTTTTGTGCAGTAGGAGTAGTTGCTAGAAGTATACTTTGTTCAAAGCTCATCGATGTGCCAACTTTTGAGAGTCAAGGTACTGTTTTTGAAAATAGTTTGCTTAGCTTCAGTGTTGTTGGATTCAATATCAATTGAGTTATGTTTTTGAACCTACAAGGAAATCTTGGACACTTACAATCAAGTTGGGCATACATATCAACTCTTTTTTGAGGGATGGCATATATATCTAATGCCAAAAAATATTTTTTAGCTAACAGAGGTCCATCATGTGACTATATCTTCATGACTTAGAGACACTACAAGTCCTTAGAGTCATCTAATCCCAAAATTTATTTTGTTAATCTTTGCCCAAGGATGGGTTTTTGTGGTGGAAGTTGGATGGGGGGTCCATCAGGTGCACCTATGCTGACAGAGGTTCATCATGTTGTGGTGGAAGTTTGCTTGGCTATGAAAATAGTTTGCTTGGCTATGCAGCCTAAAATATATGATGAATCTATTTTTCTTCAGTTGCAGCCCACCTAATAGGACTGCTTGATTAAATCTACAATCAATTGTAGTATACCTGAACAAAACATGATCATAATCTAATAACTATTATACTTTTAGAGAAGAGACAGATCTAGAAATGTTCATACCTAGAGGAACTCGCCTTCTTGATGCTCCTAGCTTACACAAGGTACTCCTCGGAAATTTTTCCTCCAGGTCTGGCTAATTTGATCCTGTGCTATCTGTGATGGGCAAAGGGAGAGCAAGGAGGGGGAGGAGGGATGGCAGAGGTTAACATATATAGGTAGGAGATCATGGCTTATTCCAGTCCTACCATATATTGCTGTATGGTGCAGATCTATTTCCTTTTGAGATCAAATGCACACCTGTTAATAAATTAAAAAAGATGTCAACAATTAAAACTTTCTAAATAATTAAATTATTGTATTAATTAAATAATGAACTTATCATTGATTTGCATGCCAAGATTAGCTACCGCAATAGAAAATTCACGGCATGCACACTAACATATCTACTATTAAAGTGGTAACGGGGAAATAATAATGAATTTTTTTGTTCACTTCTTTTCTCACTGAAAAATAATGCTTTGGCCTTTTATGTCACTTGTTTGGTTGACTGTATATTAACTCATTGTAGTAATCTTTTGATGTGTTGATTTGGCAGCTTTTATTATGAAGCTAAGCTTCTAGACACACATCTGATCTGGTAGTTATTTGTATGAGTTCACAAGACATTCAACATGAAGCTTTTAGAATACACCCCGTTCGACTGGTATGACATATTTTCTTCTTTCTTGTACTCGTCGTGCTCCTGGTAACATGTGATTTCCTTGGGCCTAATGTATAGTATTACATATGTCTGTTTTCAGTGTAAATGTGTTCCTTGATCAACTAAACGTTGGTGAATGTACAATCAGGGGGAGCCTTGAAGCCTTCTCATGTAAGAGTATGCTCCACTAAATTTTGATAACCGAGTCCATTACATCATGACAATAGGGTCAAGCTCCACTTTAATTTGCAGGCAAAGCATGCAGGAAATGATTGTTGGCTTTCAAAGGTTACTCTATTCAGGAACACATAAAAGATCATCAGTGTTTATTCACTAGCTGGAATTAAAGGCAACGGCGAGAGAGGAAGATCAAGGAGAACTTGAAAATTAAAGAATATGCAAGGTACGTGCCGTATGACCGTCATATTTTTGTTGACTATTCGCTAGCATCGTCAATGCATGGAAGAGCGAAATCAGCTATGTCTTTGCCCATGGACTGCAACATACCCCTAATGTCAAGCAACACCATCTGTTCCACCTCAATCGGGCACGTGTGTGATCGCCGATAGTCATCAGACATAGGCTCGAAGTGCCTATCCCATAAACCACGCACGTCGCCTGGCTCATAGTGCACCAAAATTGTTGCGAAGAGCCTCCTGAGCGAACATGGCATCGCCCACTGCTCTGCCTCGGTAAGACTGTCGTCGAGCGTGTTATCTGCCTCGATGAGTCCCAACCTTTCGGCAGCCTCTCTAAAGCTCCCGCATAGCCTACCGTCCACGGTGAGCAGGTCCTCATAGGATGTCTTGCCAGCAACATGGTTTAGCAGCACACGCAGATAGTATCGCTCCCTCTCGGCAGGATTGGGAGACACAATTCGACCTATCTGATAACGCTCCACCCGCTCTTTCCAATACTTCTTACCCTTCTGCCATGTGTACCTTCCAGGAAAATCCTTGTACAATATATTCCTAGCCCAAGGGTGATTTTGGTTAGCTTTGAAATACTCTGTCAACATGGATTTGGAAGCATTCTCAGAGGCGACTACGTCGGTCAAGTGAGCTTGCTCATTGAATGCCACCCTGTGCATATTCGGGAGATGAAGAGGCAACTGTAGGACAGGCGGGTCATTGGCACACAAGGGGAAACCAAATATCCTCCACATCGCCTCTGGAGGAGTAACCCACCTCGCGTCTACGTATCTTTTGATCTCATCAATGTTACCATCGACGTCGGGCTGGTCGATGCTGAAAGAAGCCCTATCATGGCCCTTGTATATGTACTTGTAAAGGTATTTGACGGCCTTTATGCTGGAGCAAACCTCAACGTTGATGTGGCAATTGAGCATCCGCAGAAGGTAAGGGTTATACGGCACAACCCATCTGTTGTCCAACATTTTACCCCGGACCTTAGCCTGCCGCCCATTATCCCGACGACGATAAACTGGGTATGAGTCCTTGCCCTGTGCCGTGTTTTTATTGAACGGCCGCGGGTATCTGCACTTGCACTCGTTCTGTTGCATGCACATATTTTTGGGGTTGAGAGCACCGCATGGTCTGTGCATAATATGTTTCACCACCAATGCGTGGAGTTCAGGATACTTCTGCTTGTCTGGGAGCTCGGCAGAAATGAGTCGGTCGTACTGCTCCGGAACGACAAGCTTATAGGCAGAATCCATGATCAACAAAAAGTGTGCGTGGGGGAGGCCCCTCTTCTGGAACTCGACTACGTATACATGTGCGACAACACCCAGGATATTCTTCTTGAACAACATCTCTTTCATAGCCTCTAGCTTGCCATGGAACACACGAGCCACAAGATCAGGTCGGTCTTGCGCTGTCTGACCAAGAAACAACTCATTCGTTATCTCTTCCCAGTTAGGGTTGCAGGTCATGGTCAAGAAGATGTCAGGCTTCCCGTAGGTATGGACAATTGCCATGGCATCCATATGCCTCCGCTTCATGTCGCGGTCGCCACCTGGGTACGTTCCAGGGAGCGCTATCCTTACTCCAACAGCGCTAGCCCGGGTCTCCCTGGATGTAATTGCATCAATAACTCCTTTATACAGGTTGGCACGGATCTTTGTCTGGTTCTTCCTGTACCATTTCAACCTACAACTCTCAATCTTGATGTACATGTCCACCCCCCATTGCTGGAGCAATCGTGCTCCATAGAGTATGGGATTGAATATCCCAGGTCGTGTCTGGAGCATGTAACAGTAGTAGTCTCTCACCGAGACGTATAACCTGCTATTCCCCTCTGCACATGGATGAGTAACGCGGACATTAGGATTCATATGAGAAGTATACAATTCATCTAAACGACAGAATATACATAAGGCTTACCTGCATCCTCCTCATCATCATCATCACGTCTACCTCTTGGTTGTTGCACAATCGGCCAAGGGACATCACGTTTAGGAAGTTTCGGGTGCCAACCGAGCTCCCCCCTTGGGTAGAAGAGTGGGTAAGAGAGCGGGTCATACGAGCCAGCCGTCACATGTATACTGTGCCTCTGGTTGTCATTCCCGCAAAGTGTAATCCTACGATCGAACCTCTTCGCTAGGTCAGTGCCCTCCACCCAAATTGCAGCGACCTCAGATGACAGAGGTCTATTATACTTCCGTTGGTCTAGTCTCTGGTCAGTGTTGAGGTCTATCCTGTAATCGTCGAGGTTGTCCCTGTGCGCACCCAAACTCCTAAACTGCTGGGAGTACGGGTTTTTCCTGAGTATGTCCACTAACTTTCTGACGACATCCTGGTCTAATTGCTCGGTGGCAGCCTTGCGATGGGTTAGGCCTGGGTCGTCGTTGTAGAAGTACAACTGTAGATGATCTGGACGTGATGTTGGCCCGAAGGAATGAACGTTGTGGTAGATGGTGCCGTGCGCCCGGAACGTGTACGCCCCAGACTTCATGTTTGTGTAGCTTTCATCAAGGCTGACGCCGAGGGTTGTGAAGGAGAAGTGGCCGTTGAAGAACCGTATGTTCTCCCGAAAATGCCTTGAGTCCGCATCCATGCTAGACCAAAGCCTCATTAGCTCCGGGATGGGCTCCGGTTGCTTCAGCTGGATCTGCCCACTGCGACAGCAGAATCCCGGGGCCTCGGACACAAACTTCTTGGCCTTGCAGTGATCGCAATTTGCGGCGTGCTTCAGGATGTGTGTGTGATCTGGGAGGTTTGAGTAGACATAGTCCAATGGATCATGGTCGACATAGGTATTGTGACTTGAGTCTTCCAAATCGTCGTGCTCCATGTCATCAGCATCTGAGCCTGCAAACAATGTTTATAATTAGTGTGATATTCCCAACGGGTGGATGTTGCTCAAGTGGGTGTACATACCTTCACCAGCAAACAGGTAATACTCATCGTCAAAGAGGCTATCAGGGTTGACATTATCATTCATGAGACGACTAAGGTAAGCGTCCATGTCGTCTGCTCAGGTGCGAAACCAATAAATGAGGGTTTAGTCTCAAGGGACGCAAAGAGTTTAAGGATGGGAGTGTTACCTTCACTTCTGATCGTGTACTCCGGCGTGCTAGATGAGGTCGAGGCACCGTGTGATTCCACTACGGTAGGTTGTCCAGTTGAGCTCATTTCCGGTATGGAGATGGACCTGACAGTTGGGGTCTTCACCCTACCTGCAAACCTTTCATTACGCCGATCGCGTAGAGCATTCCTCTCACCACGTGGTACCTGCGCGTACATGTTTTTTGCTTGCCAATTTTCTCCTGACGCTTCTTCACCGCCATACTTCCGTTGCATGCTCGCTCTCTCGTCCCACACCGAGCTCTGGACTCATGACTCTGCTCGTCCGCTCCATTATCTGCTATTGTTACCGGATCACTGGTTTGCTGGTCGGCATTTTGTAGGTGCTCATTGATTTCGATGAGGTCGCCATCTACAGCACCATCACCGAAGGTTCTGCTTAGGTATGCACCTACAACATTATCGAATCATTATTTATATCTCATGAATGATTACATGATGAAAGATGATGGTTGGTAGGATAACTACCATCGGTTTCGGTGTTGCGAATGTATGTGGGGGCCGCATTGACGGTAGGAGCATGATCTATTTGTCCACTGTCGGATTGTTGCGTGAGGGCTGAAAGCGTGAGAGTCGGACAATGTGTGTGAGGGTTGGACAATGTGCTAGTTAGATCTGGACGTGGCATTGCGATCGATTCAGCACACGGGGTGTTTTTCTTTGCAGCATACTTTGCCTTTCTCTTTGCACTTGACTCCCCCCTTTCATCCTCAGTCATGGTTTTAGGGTGTTGCACGCGCCATTCTCGCAACTTCTGATTTTTTTCTTGAAGATCGATCGTTCCGTCACCCACTTTTTTCCGATAACTTGCTCGCCTCCACGCGTTTCTCTGCTCAATTTGCTCGTCTATACCGTCACCCTTGTGTTCTTTATCACGTTGCCTCCTAGCTAGCTCTTTATCATGAATGACACCAGATGTGAGTGTAGTGGAAGAAGGCAATACTATATTTTCATGTGACAATGATGTATTGCTCGACCTAGTTGGGTTGGCTGGTGATACAGCAGTGTGAAAACATATTCCCATTCATTGGTCAACATTTTGCAAGGTAGCAGAATCTCAACAAATATCAATATCGACAATACAAAGTTTGTTTCATCTGTTGTATTATTTTAGAATGTTGGACAAAGATTCAAATGGTTGAGTTGAATGAAAATATATTAACCATATATTCTGAAACAGAGCGGGTATGTAATATAATCCCAGTGCTGAAACATATTGCTGAAACATAAAACGTTCTTACCTGATATCGTAAGGGCAGGCTGATTTTCATCTAGTTACTTGCTGGCTGCCTCCTCTTTTTTCTTTCGATAAGCAGCTCTCCTCCGAGCCTTTATTTGCTCTTTTTTCTCGTCAAGGTCCACCGAGAATGGTTGACACCCATTAGTGATATCACCGAGAGGTAACAGGGGAACATTTTGCATATCTGCACGGAGGGTTTAGGGTCTTCATTGTTCACCGAGAGGTAACAGGGCTGGTTAAAGCTAGTTATTTATCTAGGGTTTATTTTGCATATAATCCCTCCGTGTCCATACATAAAGTGTATATGGACTCAAAAGTCGTATGTCTGACCTATATCGAATTGAACCTAAATGATCAGAAATTGTATGCAGAACACAGTGGTCAACTATTGGTCAATTATTTTTATTCTCTATTCTTGGTCAATTATTCACGGGGTTGGGGTGAGGAAACATATGTCGCCTACATTCTTCACTAAGAAAGTATACATACGGTCATCGTATTGCTGAAACATAAAACATCCTTACCTGATTTCGTAAGGGCAGGC
Organism: Thinopyrum elongatum; assembly: GCA_011799875.1. Lineage (NCBI taxonomy): Eukaryota > Viridiplantae > Streptophyta > Magnoliopsida > Poales > Poaceae > Thinopyrum > Thinopyrum elongatum. The sequence continues at coordinate 602,868,711 of CM022303.1, read as the reverse complement.
AGATTTTCATCTTGTTGCTTGCTGGCTGCCTCCTCTTTTTTCTTTCGATAAGCAGCTCGCCTCCGAGCATTTATTAGCTCTTTCTTCTCGTCAAGGTCGCCCGATGTTGGTTGACACACATTAGTGATATCACCGAGAGGTAACAGGGGAACATTTTGCATATCTGCATGTGAATTGATATTAACATTATATTGTGGAATGGAGGGAGTATATATAATATCATCGCAGTGCCTTCCCATAAAGCATTCTTACCTGATATCGTAAGGGCAGACAGATTTTCATCTTGTTGCTTGATGGTAGCCTCCTCTTTTTTCTTTCTATAAGCAGCTCGCCTCCGAGCGTTTATCAGCTCTCTTTTTTCGTCAAGGTCCATAGAGGATGGTTGATCTGCATTAGTGATATCACTGAGAGGATGGCGTGGAACATTCTGCGGCCTCTCTTCCCAACTGTCACGTTGCATGCTAGCTAGTTCTTTTGTCAGATTACTGAGAGCCGGCAACGAATCTACATTATATAGGAATGAGATTGGAGGGTTGTCTGCATCATGTAAACATAACAATATATTGGACCGAAATAAGGCAAAGTTGTAGGCACATGGTGTTAACCTTTCGGCAACATAATACTTACCCGAAATCAGATGGGAAGGTTGATGGACATATGTCCTTTCACAATCAGCCTGTTCAAGTATCATCCATTCCGAGGGAGTAATATGGACTCGTACAAGTCACACGTTTGATCCTTTAGAATCGGTTCTGCCCAAGTCTGTTAGGTATGATTTATCACATAAAAAGCATAAAAGCAAGCTCAGTATATATGCACAGCCTTAATACCTGGACTACTTGGGTAAATCTTGTGAACATCGTCGGCTACAGGTATAACCCCTTCGTTAGAGTCGTCACCATTTGTCCCCTCCATCGGGCCTGCAACATCTCCTGTGATGGTGTTTGACATGTATAACAAAATATGTAGCTGAACATATACATGGAGGTAGATATATACCTGGAGTATCATATGTGCTATCACCATCGGTCTCAAGTATCATCCGTTCGGAGGGAGTAATATGGACTCCTACAAGTCACGATGTTGATACATTAGAATCGGTTGTGCCCAAGTCTGTTAGGTATGATTTTTCACATAAAAAGGATAAAATTAAGCCTCATACCTGGACTACGTGGGTAAATTTTGTCAACATCGTCGGCTATGGGTATGATCCCTTCGTTAGAGTCGTCAACACTTGTCCCCTCCATCGGGCCTGCAACACATTCAGTTTCCTGGGATGGTGTTTGACTTGTGTAGCACAATTTATAGGTGAACATATACCTGGAGGTACATGTGATGATGTCGTCTGTTCCGTTGGCTTGCTGTGTGGAGTCCCCATATGTAACTACTAAAAAAAGACATGTCCAACAGACTCAGGTATCCCGCAAAAATTTGTAAACTGACTCTGCAAGCAGATCACGTGAAATACCAACAGTACTAAAGGCCCGTTTCCATTGTACAGAAATTCAGTCCATAAGGGCAGCTTGTTACAGATTTATGAGATTTGCTATACATATGAAAATAGAAAGACATGTCCAACAGACTTTGCTACTTTGCATTTTTTTGTAAACTGAGTTTGCTGCTTACATGTTAAAAATTCAAGATGCTAAGATGAACTGTTCATCTGACTGCAGCCAGATGAAGGCCGTCGAAGATCAGAAGCGCAGCTTGCTATTGTACAGGACTTCAACACATAAGATCACAAACTCATGATGTTGGCAATGGTAAGGGGGCGAAATCACGAAGGCACGCTTTGTGTTGCAAGGTGCTCAAACTCTCATATTGCAATTTTTTGTTTGCCTGTTTGTTTGTTTCGTTGTTTTGTAGTTTGTTCCTCTGACCTGTAGTAAACTATATAGCTAGCTATTTGCAGTCTGACATACAGAGAAGTCATTTGATTGAACCGCAGATCTGTACACGAAGAACCCTAAACAAAGCCTGGGTTAGGTGGGTGAGCATGGAAATCTAAGCTAGCCTGGATTTTGGCACCGCTTTCCTCAGTGTTTCAGGAAGTTGAAATATCTTGGGTTGATTTGGTTCGGTCTGAACCGGCCTGATTGGTTGAGACCAGTTCAATGACCCACTGTTTTTATGCTTTATCTTCATATTTTTAGTGTTCATAAATAAACTGCAAATCTGCAATGGTGCTAAGATATTCTTCTTCCTTTGTTTGTGACATTTGTCTCAATCATCTATCCAAGGCTGACAGAATGCTTTGTTGATGCAGGGGACTTCGGAACATTTTGTGGCTTTACATTAAAAGGGCAAATTGTTCTGAATGGGAGCAAATTCAAATGCCTTCCAGGCAAGTCATAGATTCTGTTACATTCAAAAATGATATTTAGATATCAATGATCCTTAGGATGTGAGAAAATCGAGTAGCTGACTTTATTTATACGAACCCAGTGACCATTGATATTAGTTTGGGGATTAGTGTTCAAAAATCAACACTGGGCAATGTATGGCCTATGCAGATAACGTGAAAGGCTGACATGTGATGTCTGGTAGACCGTTTACAATGATTCATCTGAAAATATTATTATTGGCACAAAAACTACATATGTTGGTTCGTAATTATCTAGATTTCCTATCTTTCTCAATGATGAAATGGATTTTTGTCAGCAGATAATAATTAATTAACCCATATTTGGTTGCCTTAGCAGCAGCCTGCCCTTTTCCTGGGCCTTACCTTTAACCGTAGAAAAATGTATGATACTGGCAATGTCAGGCCTGTCCAAAGTACGTAAGAAGTCAATAAATATTTGAAATATTGTGTGATGATTATCTTGTACTCTTGATGATTGTCCTTCAAATTTGCTGTACCAAGACTTACATGGTATATCACCGAAATTGAGCTCACATTTATTATCATCTGTTAATATTGCAGTGTTAGATCCATAGTGGTCTTAAATCTGGACAACTACGCCAGTGGAAAGCATCCATGGGGTGATCTTAAACCGGATTATCTTGAAAAGGTTGGTAGCTAACGTCGATGTTGCCAAATGGGATAAATAGACAGTGGGTCATTGGCATTGCATAGTACTTAGCATATGAAGATAATGGTTTGTTTTTTGACTACAACTATTCCCCTTACTGTTGTCGACCGGATCAGGCCCTGTTAACTGACAGTTGTATATGTTTCTAATAGTTGGTTCTGCCTCTCATGTATAGATTAACCACCAGTTGTATATGTTCCGCCCCGGTTATCATGTTGAGTCCATCAGGATCGCCCTGATCTGTACACGTAGAAATAACAAACAAAACCTGTGTGTTCATACCTGGGGTTGAAACCGTACAGCGTCGCCGACGGGAACTCCTACGTCGCTGGTGGCGATCCAGAAACGTGGAGGCGATCTAGAAACGTGGCGGCGGCGCTGTCGAGTGGTTCCGCGGCGGCGGCGCTGTGGAGTGCGCAGATCGCACGACGGCTGACGGCGGCGATCCAGATGGACTTAGGCGCCGAGATCCGGCGGGGTGTGGGGATCGGCGGCAGGCCGATCCTGTTCGACGGCAGGGCGCTGGCGGCTTGGCTACGTGCGTGGGTGGGGTTCGATGGGTGGGTGTGGGGGTGATGGGACGAAAAAAAATCAGACGAAAAAAAACTAGACGAAAGTGGTGGGACTATTCAACCAATTCGTCCATTAGGAGTAGAGATTATTTCCCGGTTGTTTCAGCACTTGAATCAGCATGCTCATGTGTATGTACTTCGACTTCATGCACAACAGGGGGGAGGTTGTACATCCATACAAACACGGGCCATGTGCTATTGTTGGTGTTCTAGTTGCCAAACGAATTCATGCCATCGGTACACGCGCCAAGCACGATGTTCCTTGCATCACATGTGAAATATCGATATTCGCCGTTGAACGCTTTCCACTGGCTTGCATCCGCGAGGTGTCTCAACTTCGGATCATCTCCATCGTCGGGCTTTGTCCTCTCTGCGTGCCAACGCATGATCTTTGCTTCATTGGGATCTACAAAATAACGTTGCAGACGGGGAGTGATCGGTAAGTACCATACAACTTTCTGGGGACATTTCTTTCCGGCCTTCTTGTATCAAGAAGCATTGCATACCGGACAGCTGGTTTTTTCCGCGTGCTCCTGCTACTTCTTGAGCTTGCGTTGGTTTTTCCCTTGAAGAGGAAAGGGTGATGCAGCACAGTAGAGGTAAGTATTTCCCTCAGTTAAGAACCAAGGTATCAATCCAGTAGGACAAGAACACACAAATCATCAACACTTGCACAAACAATCAAACACTTGCACCCAACGCGATAAAGGGGTTGTCAATCCCTTCACGGTCACTTGCAAAGGTGAGATCTGATAGGGATAGATAAACAAAAGATAAAATATTTTTGGGTTTTTTGGTATATAGATCTAAAAATAAAAGATTGCAAAATAGTAGATCGGAAAGTAATATGATGGAAAAGAGACCCGGGGGCCATAGGTTTCACTAGAGGCTTCTCTCATGAAGGCAAATCATACGGTGAGTGAACAAATTACTGTCAAGCAATTGATAGAAAAGCGCAAAGTTATGACGATATCCAAGGCAATGATTATGCATATAGGCATCACGTCCGTGTCAAGTAGACCGACTCCTGCCTGCATCTACTACTATTACTCCACACATCGACCGCTATCGAGAGTGCATCTAGAGTATTAAGTTCATAAAGAATGGAGTAACGCCTTAAGTAAGATGACATGATGTAGAGGAATTAACTCAAACAATATGATGAAAACCCCATCTTTTTATCCTCGATGGTAACAATGCAATACGTGTCTCGCTACCTCTACTTTGTCACTGGGTGAAATCACGCAAGATTGAACCCAAAACTAAGCACCTCTCCCATTGCAAGAAAAACCAATCTAGTTGGCCAAACCAAACCGATAATTCGAAAAGAAATACAAAGATATTAAATCATGCATAAAAGAATTCATAAAAGATTTAAATAATATTCATAGATAAGCTGATCATAAATCCATAATTCATCGGATCTCGACAAACACACCGCAAAAGAAGATTACATCGGATAGATCTCCAAGAACGTCAAGGAGAACGTTGTATTGAGAATCAAAGAGAGAGAAGAAGCCATCTAGCTACTAGCTATGGACCCGTAGGTCTGAGGTAAACTACTCACGCTTCATCGGAAGGGTAATGGTGTTGATGTAGAAGCCCTCCGTGATCGATTCCCCCTCCGGCAGGATGCCGGAAAAGGCCCCAAAATGGGATCTCACGGCAACAGAAGGTTGCGGCGGTGGAAAAGTGTTTTCGTGGATGCCTCTGATGGTTTGGGAATATTTGTGAATATATAGGACGAAGAGCTAGGTCAGGAAGGTCACGAGGGGCCCACAAGGTAGGGGGGCACGCGCCCCCCCTAGGGCGCACCCTCCACCCCCTCCACCCTTGTCGCCGCCTCGTGGCTCTTCTGACTTGGACTCCAAGTCCCCTGGGTGTCTTCTGGTCCAAGAAAAATCATCGTGAAGTTTTATTCCGTTTGGACTCCGTTTGGTTTTCCTTTTCTGCAAGGCTTAAAAACAAGGAAAAAAACAGAAACTGGCACTGGGCTCTAGGTTAATAAGTTAGTCACAAAAATAATATAAAATAACATATTAATGCATATAAAACATCAAAACAGATAATATAATAGCATGGAACAATAAAAAATTATAGATACGTTGGAGACGTATCAAACATCCGCAAGCTTAATTCCTGCTCGTCCTCGAGTAGATAAATGATAAAAACAGAATTTTTGATGTGGAATGCTACCTAACATACTTATCCATGTAATTTTCTTTATTGTGGCATGAATTTTCAGATCCATAAGATTCAAAACAAAAGTTTAATATTGACATAAAAACAATAATACTTCAAGCATACTAATAAAGCAATCATGTCTTCTCAAAATAACATGGCCAAAGAAAGTTATCCCTACAAAATCATATAGTCTGGCTATGCTCCATCTTCATCACACAAAGTATTCAAATCATGCACAACCCCGATGACAAGCCAAGCAATTGTTTCATACTTTTGATGTTCTCAAACTTTTCCAACTTTTCACGCAATACATGAGTGTGAGCCATGGACATAGCACTATAGGTGGAATAGAATATGGTGGTTGTGGAGAAGACAAAAAAGAAGGAGATAGTCTCACATCAACTAGGCGTATGAACGGATTATGGAGATGCCCATCAATAGATATCAATGTGAGTGAGTAGGGATTGCCATGCAACGGATGCACTAGAGCTATAAGTTTATGAAAGCTTAAAAAAAACTAAGTGGGTGTGCATCCAACTTGCTTGCTCATGAAGACCTAGGGCAATTTGAGGAAGCCCATCATTGGAATATACAAGCCAAGTTCTATAATGAAAAATTCCCACTAGTATATGAAAGTGACAACATAGGAGACTCTCTATCATGAAGATCATGGTGCTACTTTGAAACACAAGTGTGGAAAAAGGATAGTAACATTGCCCCTTCTCTCTTTTCTCTAATTTTTTTTATTTTGGTAGGCTTCTTTGGCCTCTTTTTTTTGTGGGCTTCGTTGGCCTCTTTTATTTTTTTCTCACATGGGACAATGCTTTAATAATGAAGATCATCACACTTTTATTTACTTACAACTTGATACTTAGAACAAAATATAACTCTATATGAATGCCTCCGGCGGTGTACCGGGATGTGCAATGACTCAAGAGTGACATGTATAAAAATTATGAACGGTGGCTTTGCCATAAATACTATGTCAACTACATGATCATGCAAAGCAATATGACAATGATGGAACGTGTCATAATAAAACGGAACGGTGGAAAGTTGCATGGCAATATATCTCAGAATGGCTATGGAAATGCCATAATAGGTAGGTATGGTGGCTGTTTTGAGGAAGGTAAAAGGTAGGTGTATGGCACCGGCGAAAGTTGCGCGGTACTAGAGAGGCTAGCAAAGGTGGAAGGGTGAGAGTGCGTATAATCCATGGACTCAACATTAGTCATAAAGAACTCACATACTTATTGCAAAAATCTATTAGTCATCGAAACAAAGTACTACGCGCATGCTCATAGGGGGATAGATTGGTAGGAAAAGACCATCGCTCGTCCCCGACCGCCACTCATTAGGAAGATAATCAATAAATAAATCATGCTCCGACTTCATCACATAACGGTTCACCATACATGCATGCTACGGGAATCACAAAATTTAACACAAGTATTTCTACAATCCACAATTACTCACTAGCATGACTCTAATATCACCATCTTTATATCTCAAAACAATCATAAGGAATCAAACTTCACATAGTATTCAATGCACTTTATATGAAAGTTTTTATTATATCCCTCTTGGATGCCTATCATATTAGGACTAAATTTATAACCAAAGCAAATTACCATGCTGTTTAGAAAGACTCTCAAATTAATATAAGTGAAGCATGAGAGTTCAACAATTTCTATAAAATAAAACCACCGCCGTGCTCTAAAAAGATATAAGTGAAGCACTAGAGCAAAATTGCCTAGCATCAAAAGATATAAGTGAAGCACATAGAGTATTCTAATAAATCATGATTCATGCGTGTCCCTCTCAAAAGGTGTGTACAGAAAGGATGATTGTGGAAAATTAAAAATCAAAGACTCATATCATAGAAGACGCTCCAAGCAAAACACATATCATGTGGTGAATAAAAATATAGCCTCAAGTAAATTTACCGATAGACGAAAACGAAAGAGGGGATGCCTTCCGGGGCATCCCCAAGCTTAGGCTCTTGGTTGTCCTTGAATATTACCTTGGGGTGCCTTGGGCATCCCCAAGCTTAGGCTCTTGCCACTCCTTATTCCATATTCCATCAAATCTTTACCCAAAACTTGAAAACTTCACAACACAAAACTCAACAGAAAACTCGTGAGATCCGTTAGTACAAGAAAATAAAATCACCACTTTTGGTACTGTTGTGAACTCATTCTTTATTTATATTGGTGTAATATCTACTGTATTCCAACTTCTCCATGGTTCATGCCCCCCGATACTACCCATAGATTCATCAAAATAAGCAAACAACACAAAGAAAATAAAATCTGTCAAAAACAGAACAGTCTGCGAAGATCTGAATTGTTCTAATACTTCTGTAACTCCAAAAATTCTGAAAAATTAGTAAAACAGATGCAATTCATATATCAATCCTGTGTAAATAATTCAGTGTTTTTCAATGCTCTAGTGAATTATTAAAATTCTATGACTGGACGCAAAAGTTTCTGTTTTTCAGCAAGATCAAATCAACTATCACCGTAAGCCATCCCAAAGGTCTTACTTGGCACAAACACTAATTAAAACACCAAAACACATCTAACCAGAGGCTAGATGAAAGATTTATTGAAAAACAGAACCAAAAAAACAAGAACAAAAATAAAATTAGGTTGCCTCCCAACAAGCGCTATTGTTTAACGCCCTTAGCTATACATAAAAACACATAGATCTAGGTATTGTCATAGTAATAATAAGGCAAATTTCGAAAGCTCATCTCATACTCCCTTCGTTCAGCAGCAAGTTTTCTTTGTGGTAAACAAAAGTAATCAAAAGGGCTAAATTTAACGGGATAAGGATCCCTAAGATCAAGCTCGGGAGGTATTGGCTCCTCCTTCGGCCCCTTATATTGTATGATTAACTCATCATTGTAAGAATTCTTTTGGAAAAAAGTCATGAGCTTATTTCCAAGAGAGAAACCCAATCCGTTGTTTTTTATAGCAAAATTATCATTAAGTTCAGAAATTTTATCTACTAAAACATCGGTAGGAACCTTTTTTCTTAAATTTTCATTATAAGCAACATGATCAAGAGATCGCAAACGCATTATTTCTTCTTGATTAAAAAGAATCCCCTCTACGGGAGGACGACCACCATCTACTTTATAATGCGCAAAAATTTCACTAGCTTCTTTCATAATAAATCTAAATTCATGGGCTAGAAATATAGTAGCAGCGCGTTTAACAGAAGAATGCTCAATATTAGAGAACTCTAGAAAAATCCTTTGTATGCACGGATGCATAAGGACAAATTGTCTTTCAAGTTCAAGTATAAGCAAAGATATAGCATCCGCGAGACTATTAGTTTTATGGAGAATAGATCCACCTAACGTGGGAAGCGCACCGGCACAAGTAAAGAAATCTTGAATAACCCCTTTTCCAATAATATTGCCGCTACCTATGCGAAGTTTTTTAGTGTGCAAGATAGTAGGTTCTTCATGAGGATCAATATTAGCAAAATTATCAAGCCCCCCCATCATTACTACTATCATTTTCAACGAAAATCTCCCCAGATTCAGACATGGTGGCAAGAAACAGATCTAACACAAGAGCAACCAAAAAGCAAACGAGAGAGACGAACGGAAGAAGGGCGAATAAAAAGGCAAATCTTTTCAAAAATCGTTTTAGAAGTGGGGGAGAGGAAAATGAGAGGCAAATGGCGAATAATGTAATGCAAGAGATGAGTGTTTATGATGGGTACTTGGTATGTCTTGACTTGGTGTAGATCTCCCCGGCAACGGCGTCAGAAATTCTTCCTGCTACTTCTTGAGCTTGCGTTGGTTTTTCCCTTGAAGAGGAAAGGGTGATGCAGCACAGTAGAGGTAAGTATTTCCCTCAGTTAAGAACCAAGGTATTAATCCAGTAGGAGAGGAACGCACAAATCACCAACACCTGCACAAACAATCAAACACTTGCACCCAACGTGATAAAGGGGTTGTCAATCCCTTCACGGTCACTTGCAAAGATGAGATCTGATAGAGATAGATAAACAAAAGATAAAATATTTTTGGGTTTTTTGTTATATAGATCTGAAAATAAAAGATTGCAAAATAGTAGATCAGAAAGTAATATGATGGAAAATAGACCCGGGGGCCATAGGTTTCACTAGAGGCTTCTCTCATGAAGGCAAATAATACGATAAGTGAACAAATTACTGTCGAGCAATTGATAGAAAAGCGCAAAGTTATGACGATATCCAAGGCAATGATTATGCATATAGGCATCATGTCCGTGTCAAGTAGACCGACTCCTGCCTGCATCTACTACTATTACTCCACACATCGATCGCTATCCAGCATGCATCTAGAGTATTAAGTTCATAAAGAACGGAGTAACGCCTTAAGTAAGATGACATGATGTAGAGGAATTAACTCAAACAATATGATGAAAACCTCATCTTTTTATCCTCGATGGCAACAATGCAATACATGTCTCGCTACCCCTACTTTGCCACTGGGTGAAATCACGCAAGATTGAACCCAAAGCTAAGCACCTCTCCCATTGCAAGAAAAACCAATCTAGTTGGCCAAACTAAACCGATAATTCGAAGAGAAATACAAAGATATTAAATCATGCATAAAAGAATTCAGAGAAGATTCAAATAATATTCATAGATAAGCTGATCATAAATCCATAATTCGTCGGATCTCGACAAACACACCGCAAAAGAAGATTAGATCGGATAGATCTCCAAGAACGTCAAGGAGAACGTTATATTGAGAATCAAAGAGAGAGAAGAAGCCATCTAGCTACTAGCTATGGACCCGTAGGTCTGAGGTAAACTACTCACGCTTCATCGGAAGGGCAATGGTGTTGATGTAGAAGCCCTCCGTGATCGATTCCCCCTCCGGCAGGATGCCGGAAAAGGCCCCAAGATGGGATCTCACGGGAACAGAAGGTTGCGGCGGTGGAAAAGTGCTTTCGTGGATGCCTCTGATGGTTTGGGAATATTTATGAATATATAGGACGAAGAGCTAGGTCAGGAAGGTCACGAGGGGCCCACAAGGTAGGGGGGTGCCCCCCTAGGGCGCGCCCTCCACCCTTGTCGCCGCCTCGTGGCTCTTCTGACTTGGACTCCAAGTCCCCTGGGTGTCTTCTGGTCCAAGAAAAATCATCGTGAAGTTTTATTCCGTTTGGACTCCATTTGGTATTCATTTTCTGCGAGGCTTAAAAACAAGGAAAAAATAGAAACTGGCACTGGGCTCTAGGTTAATAACTTAGTCCCAAAAATAATATAAAATAGCATATTAATGCATATAAAACATCCAAAACAGATAATATAGTAGCATGAAACAATAAAACATTATAGATACGTTGGAGACGTATCAGCTCCTTCCGATAAATTATGCAATCGTTAATGCATGCATGGTATCTAACGTGCGGCAGATCAAGAGGGCACACGATCTTCTTGGCCTCATCCACACTAGTAGGACATAGATTCCCCGCGGGAAGAACATCCTTTAGGTACTTGAGAAGCTCATCGAGGCTAGTGTCGGTCCATTTGTTTTTAGCCTTCGTCTTCAGAAGTTCGAGCGTGAAACTCAAGCGGGTCACCTTGGGATCGCAACCATCATACAATGGAGTGTTCGAGTCTACCACCAGTTGCTCCAGCTTGGCCTCCTCTCTAGAAGCAGCTCTGTCAGTACTCGTCTCCTTGCGAAGCAGTTCTTGAACATGAGGGTCCCGCATGATTGAACTTAGTAGCGACGAAGTCTGCGGCGTGGAGTCCATGTTTTCTCCGCCGCCATGTCCGGCCTGATCATCTCCGCCGCGATGTCCGGCCTCTTCCCCGCCGCCATGTCCGGCCCCTTCTCCGCCGTTATTATCGGTCATCTCTTTGTCTTGCCCCGTGTCGTCATTGCCTGCCCCGTCGGCGTCCTCATCATCATTTTCAATTATCCACCGAGTATAGCCATCCATGAAACCAGTCATGAGCAGGTGCGCCATCACATGACCATCCTCATAGGGGTCGAGCCAAACTCCTCTTTTGCATCTTCGACACGGACATATAATCTCTGTCCGGTTATTTTCATTCATGTCCTGCACCGCCGACCGCAACCACCTTTCCACCATCGTTCCACTGACCATCATGAACGCCTGTGCGGTAATAATAAACAAATTGATTATAAAAATGCATGCATGCATCAAAGTCATACAAAAATTCGGCATGACCTTCCCTAAAAATAGGACATATAGAGTTTGCCCGAAATTCGCCAAAACGGAAATAAATCGACATTTCGGCAAAACATAGGCAACTCGAGCACAATTCGGCGGCAACTCATGCCACACACACAATTTCCATCATATCGCCCGATTATGTCATATCGCACACATACACATATTTCCATTCTTGCAAAAGCACACATTTTTAATCACCTATCTCGAGATCGAGCACGGTGATGATGATGTCGATCGGTGTCGCCACACACCTAGGGAATGATCAAAAGTGGACAAAGCTTACTTCTTGACATGGCTAGATCTAGTTAGGGAGGTACACAGGTCACTTCACTAAATGCTAGATCTTTCTAGCTAGTTTGGGAAGGGGATGAGTTCAACTAGTGGAGGGGGAAGGAAAAAGAGAAAGGAGATGCATTAATGGAGGTGGTGTAGTTAGCTAGGAGCAATGAAGAGAGAGAGAGGGAGGTAGAAGAAGGAGAGTAATGGGGGGGGGAGAAGTAGTGAGGAAGAAGCAAAGTGAGCGAGAGAGGAGGTGGGAGCTAGGGGAAAATGATGGAAGAGAGGATGGGGGAGGGGGAGGGGGAGGGAAAAGGTAGTGGCTGCGGTTTAGCAGTAGCGCTGGGTGCAAAACGCGCTGCTGCTAAAGTGGTAGCAGTAGCGCGCCCCAGGGTGAAGCGCTACTGCTAAGTGGGGCCCGCCATGTGGCCAGGTTCAAAATTAGCCATAACGCCCTACCCAAAAAGCGCGCTACTACTATTCAGTTAGCAGTAGCGCGGTTATTTGAGGGTCGCTACTACTAAACCTAGCCTGGCGGCAACGGTGGGGCAACTTTAGTAGTAGCGCCCTTTTTTTCAGCCGCGCTACTGCTATGTAGATAGCAGTAGCGCCTGCTGTGGGAGCGCGGTACTGATAATTAGCAGTGGTGCGTCATTTTATCCAGCGCTACTGGTAAGGTTCTGTGTATAAGGTTTTCCCTAATAGTGGGCTACCGGTGAAAACTGCGCCGACTTTGGTCATGGCGGACGACGACGATGTATTTGCATCGTTCCCTTGTTGGAGGCATCATTGTTGCAGCTGTCATCTTCTCGCCCACACTACTCTGGGGAAACCCTAGATCTGGGTCTCTTGGATTGGACTATGGCGGTACGTGGCGCCGTTCTCCGTTCTGGGGGCATCGTCTTTTTTTGGAGCATGTGCTGGCTGGCGGGGTCCTGCGGTGGAGCGGCATTGTCTTCCGAGTCGAAGTCGGTGAGTCTTGGCGACGTGGTGTAGCCGGGTCTCGGGATCTTAAGGATGGGCGAGCGTAGAGCGGTGGCGCTATCTAGCATCATGGTGGCGTCAACGGCAGGCCTGACATGGTCATTTCATTGATCCCTGCACCAGAGATGGGTTCACGAAAGATGGTGGCGGCAACTTCTAGAGTGTGCGCATGGGGTGTTTGCTAAGAGTGTGCTGGACTGGTGATCCAGTTTTAGATGATATGTGTAGGGGTGAGGTCAATGTTGGAAATATGCCCTAGAGGCAATAATATTTATATTATTATATTTCCATATTCATAATTAAAGATTTTATATTCTATGCAATAACTGCTATGATCCTGAAATATGCGATTCAGTGGAAAACTCATATGCACGTGTGGAATGATAAACAATAAAATAAAACGTTCCTAGTCTCGCCTCTAAGATTAGCTCAAGTGTTGTTGGTGATCAAGTTTTCCGGATCTTAGGATATCGTTAAGTATAACGATGATCCTGAAACAAACATTGAGATTATGACGTTGGAAGAACGATCATATTGAACCGACCAAATCTTGTTTGTTATGAATTGAATTAATATCGTCTGCATTAAATTGTAATAACACGGAGTGTTAACGTGTGATATTGCTCCTTAGACCATGAGAGTATTGTGATCACTTCTTACCATACGATGGGCTTTGGGGTTGCTCAAACGTCACCTATAACACGGTGATCATAACGACAACTTACAAGTTCATCGGAAAGTTTGACAAGTGGCCGGATAGCTCGAGAGTGGGATTTTCTCCTCCGACGATGGAGAGATATTCTTAGGGGCCTCTCAGTGTGACAGCATCAATCATCGTCTGGCCAGACACATGACTTCATCACGGGGATGCCGGAACACAATAACGAGAAAGATGAACAAAACCAGTTACGAGGATTTCGGTATAGCGAGCATAGTGATGACTTGGGAAGATACCGACGCATCTCGGGTTTTGTGAAGTATCGCCAATCAAAGGGAACATCGCATGATATCCTATGGTTCACTCGAATATCATTCATGTGCTCATAGGGACCGATACAGACGTCCAGGGTCCCGTTGTTGGTCATTGAACGAACGGTTTTGTTCATGTCTATGAGTTACCAAACCTACGGGGTCACAAGCTTAAGGAAATCACGATCTGTTAAATGTTAGTAGGATGGGAGTCATGAGAATATATTTATGGAATTGTTTCATGAATATTCAGAATAGTTCCGAGAGGATCCGGAAGTGTTTCGGGGTCACCGAAAGGGTTTAGGAGAGTATCGGTATTACCGGGTATTACCGATAAATTATATATAGGTGCAAAATGTTTTCGAAGATGTTAAAATATATATAAAAAATGGTTTAGAGGTATTTAGAACATTTTGTATTTAATTTAAATATCAACGGGTCTTAAAAGACCAAGAGGTGGAAGGCAACTTGGGCCACAAGGGTCCAAGTAGGAAGGCGCCCCCCTTTCCTTGTGGGGAGGTGGGGGTGAATTGGACTTGGGGAGGAGTCCTACTCCTCCTCCTTTGGCCGGCGCCCCAAGGAGAGTTCCCTCCTTGGTGGCTGCCCCTACTCCTCCTCCAAACTATATATACTAGGGGTTTTGCTCTATTGTTTCATACAAGTTTTGGAGCCTCTTCTAATTCTTCTAGTTCTAGTCCTAGTTGGTCCTAATTGACTAATTAGAGTTAGGCTAATCCTCTTGTCCTCATAATTAGAAGCACTGTGTGGTTCTAATCTCCTACCTCTAATTCTCCGGCGACGACTAGCTCTGGACGGTGAAGCGCCACCGGATCATGAAGACTCCATGCTTGCAACCAAGTAGAGAGGCCGTGCTTTCGGTCTTCAGTTCGAGGGACTGTTAGTGGGCGGTACGAGGGATCTCTCATCGACGGTACGAGGGACTCCAAGTACGATCTACACCGGAATGTTCTTCTTCCACTGCAACTCAGTGATAGTAATGATCATGATCTCAACCCGTTTATGCATCTTCATATTGATCTTGGGTGCTCATAGATCCGGATTTTTTTTGTTTTCTACTACGTTTTCCAACAGTCAGGGCATGCGGCCCAGATCATGACCACCATTATCATCAAGTTTGTAGGTGGAGTGAGTTTTGTGGCATAGAAGTTGGATTCGGAAGGATCGATATTTTATCTTGTGAGGCATTGTTGAATAATATATAATATGGATGTGTGCATCGCTTTATGCAGAGGCCGGGGGTTTAACCTCCTTTTCAAAAAAAAAGTAAAATTTCTTGCTTCAAGAGGTAACCCCTTCAAACCAACATGCTCAATAATAGCATTCGAGACAAAGCTCCAATGGCCAGTTTCATTGGATTTTTTTTCAGAGCTATTTCTTATAAGCTTGAAATCACCACCCACCACACAAGGTAGAGGATTACCATGATAAACCGTAGACAATGTTGATAAATCTTAATAAACGTATTTATACTTTTCTAAGTACAATGGCAAAAGTCAAGGAGACAGTAAACTTCAATGACTATTGGTGCAATCTATTCACTTTCTTCTTGATTCTATTCACTCCTACGGTCCTACCTAGACGACAAATGTGACGTGAGTGGCGAGCTTAGCCATATACCAACCTATATACTCAGTATCTTGAAAATGGTTTCGTGATCTCCAAAAAATATCTTTAGGATTAAAAAAACGCCACCACACGAAACTACTTTCTCATGTTCATCAGTTGGAGCATTTGACGTGAGAGGAACGAAAGGGTGTTTAACAATCGCTTCACGCCATTGCAAAGTGTCATTGATGAAATCAAGAAGGGTGTTTAACAATCGCTTCACGCCATTGCAAAGTGTCATTGATGAAATCAAGAATTGATCCTCGTTTAGCTCCTTGTGACTGGTGGTCATCATGTTGAGCTTTCATGTCTTATCTTCTTGTTTTAGCTTTGATTTGTTGGACTTGTAGTTGTTGAACTGGTCGTGCTTCCTTTCCTCTCTCTTTAATAAATGCATGCAGCTCTCCTAACTCAAAACTACTTTCTCATGTCATCGGAACTCTTCCACACGTGCTTTGACAGTAGTACGTAACCGATGACTTGAACGCCTAGTCTGACTGAGTAATTTCGGTCGGCATACGTGCTTTCTCATGACTTGAACGATGTGTAAGAAGGTTTTGCCAGATGGATTACATAAGCGTGACGAGGTGCTGCAGAGCCCGCGGCACAGGCGGCGCTTGGACCTGGACGGCGCCCTCCAGCGCCTGAACGACCTGCGCCATGGTCGGACGTTGCCCCTCTTGGTCCTGGATGCACCAACACGCCACCCAACATGCCCGCTTCAGCTCCTCCGGCCTCACGTTGCCGCGAAGCCGCGGGTCTACCACGGTGCCCACCTCCCCTTCCACAACCTTCCCCGCGGCCCACACCGGGAAGAAGGCTCACGAGTCACTACTCCCACTCCCTGCCACCTTCACCTCATTGTAGCCCTCGGAGTTTCGTCATCCTGAGATGAGCTCGAAGAGCACCATCCCAAAGTTGTACACGTCTGCCTTGGCGCTGATGGGCTTCCCGGAGATCCACTCCGGTGCCAGGTACCCGATGGTGCCCCGCATCGTGGTCAGTGCGCGGCTGAAGTCCCTCCCCGCCAGCTTTTGACTAAGGTCATCTCCAGCCGTGCCCCCAACAGGCCCTCCTCAGGCGAATTTCTAGCGCCGGCGGGCGAAAATCGGCCCAGCCACGCCCCCAGGAGTCTTTTTTTCGCCGGGTTGGACCGAAATAACAGCCGTCGCACCCGAGCCGACCCCGGCGCGCTGGGGGGCGCCTGGGGGCGCCGGCACAAGCGAAAAAGGGCGTGGGGCCGATGCGTCGGCGAGAGGAGGGCCTTTTCCCGCCGTTTCTTCCCGCTTTCCCCCGGCTTCCCTCTCATTCCCTCCATTCTCTCCACTTCTCCCGCCAATCTCCTCCTCGCAGCCGGCCGCCATGCCGCCGAAGAAGTACGTGGTGCCCCGCGCCGCGACGAGTGCCACCGCCGCCGTATCCCAGCCGAAGCGAGGAAGCCGAGGGCGCCGCCGCCCAACCACCGGGCATGTCGACGCCGACTAGAGGGCGGAAGTTCAGCGCCGGGAGGCCGTCACCCACCGACTGGCGGAACAGGGCCAACGCCAAGAAGGCCCGGGACATCGCGGCTGCGGCGGTGGCGGAAGCGCTTCGCCGAACAAGCCGAGCGCTCACGCGGGATGATGAATCCACCCGGCGGCCACGCCTCGTACGCGCCCTGGACCCAGCAAAGCGTCGGTTCTCCGGCCGCTTCTCGTCGTCGCCCCAACCATGGCCTGCACGCCGTCGCCGGGCTACGCCGACGGTGACGCACACGGCGGTTCAACCCCAACATCACATTCCCCA